>JAIPRL010000143.1:0-37939 GCA_025469235.1 Pemphigus obesinymphae
GCTTCTACAACTGTTAGTGCGCCCGCCATGTACAGCGATCGCACATTCCAGGTTCCGAGATTAAACTTATCCAAATAATTTTTCATCCGAGGCTTGGTTTTGTGTTGTTCTGGAACCCATATTTTTTTCCTGTGTGAGGTGGTTAGCCTCACGCCAAACCCCCATTAATGGAGGGACCAACGGGTTGGGGGATTTCTCCCCTCTCCTTGCTGGAATCGTTCGCCTGGAACTTTCCGCCAGCAAGGGGCTATTGCGATACTTTAGTACCGGGCGATGGGAGCGCCAATTTCCCTACGCCACAAGAGGTTCGTTATAATAGTTATAAAGGAGATTCTTGATTGTCAACTATCCTTACAATTTATTAGTCATAGTTAATACTAGAGAGATAGAATCTATTATAACCCGTCCAGTTCATCTGCACCCTTGAACACTGTTAAGTTTTTAAATTTGTAGAGGTTATTAAAATTGTGAAAGCACTGATATATTACCTAAATACTTTTTTTGAGGTTATCTCTATGGAATATTTCTGGCAAAATACTGATTACCCAATAATATTCATGATAATATAAAAGTTTCAAATTGTAAATATCACAAATTGTTCAATGAATTTTTTTTAAACCCCTGATCTGATCAAACGTGTGAAGTCACCGAGGACACAGATGAACTGAATGGGTTATACTTTGGAAGAATTTATTTTCTTAACGTCTGTTTACATTCATTCATACAATACATTACAGGGTTATCAATAAATATTTTTATAATTTGCATTAATTTATTATTATTAAAAAAATTGGATTTAAAATATATTATATAAATGTGCTTTATTCATATTATATTTGTGATTGAATTGTATTATTTTACTTTCGTGAGTTAAAAGTTATACATAAAATAAATACTTATAAAAGCAAATTATTTTAAAATATGTTATAGAATTAATTTACTTTTTATATAAAATTAACTAAAAAATACATATAGAATCTGATTATTTATAACCTTTGTAGAGTAGATTATCCTAACTTGTTATTTAAATATCATTTTACTTGTACTTTTGTTTTTTATTTTATGTATACTATTTATTAACTAGATACATAAACGAAAAAACAATTTTAAAAATTTGATACTATGAAAATATAAACTAAAAAAAAAATTACTTCCGAATAAACCTCAATGCTTCGGTAGAATCCGGTATAAATATATTATACTATAAATATAACTTTTTACAAGAAATATTAAATATCAGTGAGGTTAAAGTATGTAGGATTCCAAAAAGCTAGGTTATACCTATTCTATAAGTACATAATGTACATACCTATAAAAATATATATAATACAATAAAAAATACATGTATGATTTAATTCACAATTTTTCTAATTCACGCTATTACTCTTTACACTTTAAATGTAAATATTTTATTCATTTCTAAAAAAAATAATTTGTTTGATCAAGGTAATTGAAGAATAAATGAAATAAAATGAAATTTAATTAAAATAATAACAAATATGATGTAAAAGAGAATGGTTAGGAAATAAATTAAATATTAAGAGCAAATATGGGCGTTTCTAGAATATTTGTAACTTAATGTTGAAGATCAAAAAACTTTTTAAATTTTTCAAGAATCCATAAATATATATTGAAAACATTAGGTACCTACTTAATAAAATAAGTATATAGGCTTAACGGTGTGGTAAAAAGAGTTAACACAAAAACCGTATATGATAAATGTTATCACGTTATAATGACAGTAATATCAATATCTAACTTGGCTAGATTAGTGTGACAGTGGTTATCAATCGACATATTATGTTAGTTCTTCGATGTATGACTGCAGTAGTCATAGCAGCGACTGTCGTTATTCACTGTAATAACTTTAACATCGGTATTTTTTTACCTTGTTTGATTTTTATAATATGGTTTTGTATTGAATATTTTACAGTCAGGGTTATGCTCTAATTAGAAATATAGGAATGTCTGATAATTGAAAACATTTAAAATTATCGGTCTCAATTCAATAACAAATTTTTTTTAGGAAATTTTTAACTCTATACTCATTACTCGAGTACATATTTGAAATACTTTATCTATACTTGAATACTTGTACAGCTCAGCTATAAATTCGTTATGAACCTATACAATGTATATAGGTAGGTACATAAATAAATGATAATATTGTTTCGGTGATTTAAAATTACATTTAAGTAAGAATACATTTATTCGTAGTGTACCTATATATATATATATATATAGTATTATATGTGATTAATTATTAAGTTTCAGTCAAATACTTTACAGTTTTGGTACGTGTTTTCAGATTATAACTTATGGAACAGAAGGAAAACAGGAACATACATTGAATCCAAATGGCATAATTAAGACATTATAAATCTAAAATTTATATAATATACAGTATACCTATATATTTTCTTTTGTTAAAAAAAATACATTCCACTTGTAGCTAAGTAAGTATAGTGTAATAAATTACCAAAGAAAAAAAATAGAATATAAGTTCGCTGATCGTATTTTATCCCTTACACAGTGTATAAATAAAATAACAAGACTTGGCATTAATGAGTTAAAAAGTTAAGTTTAAATTAATCAAATTAGTTATATACCAGCTAGTTATTTAAACAAAAAATATTAATATACATATTATTATGTTATATTATTAATTATTATTCTGCAGTTATTTCAATTTTATTATCATATTATTTCATATATTTGTTATGTAAACAAACATTTTTTTTTTTTTTTTTTTTTTTTAAATGTGCGGTACATATTATAATATATAATATCTTACATTATTTACCAATCTACCTATTTTATTTTAAAAATTGTAATATTTCACTTAATTAAGATCATTATAAAATATGAAATAATTAAATTAATAAAAATGATATAAACCTAAAAAAAAAAAAAAAATAACTAAACGTATTAAAACTAAGTACATAAATAACCATTTCTTTTGTTCGGTATTTTATAATATTTATTTATTTCTAAATAGATCAATTATTTTAAAAAAAATTGGAAAAAGATAAATAAATTTAGTATTTATGAATTTATTAAACACGTACCTATTGAAATTTCAAGTATTAACATCTATTATATTATAATATTTAATTACATATTTTATTAAAATAAATTTAATAAATATTTGATATGAAACTTAAAAAAGCTTCATAATAAATATTCGTGTAATCACAATTAAATTGTATTATATTTGGAGTAGAATAGAATCATTCATCAGTCATTAATCATTATTGACTCAAGTTATTATTATTAGATATCGAATATTTTATCAGTTGTGTAGAGTCCGTTAGGGTTCTTTTCTCAACCATTCAAAACATAATACTAGATAGACCCTAAATTTGCCAAGAAATAGAAATTCACTTCATTCGCTCTACCGGTAATCATTTGTGACACATTGAAATTTCGATTAATGTTCAATGTTGACTATATAATATAGTAGTTTCTGTTTATTGTTAGAACCTTCTAATTGGTATCAATAACCTTCTGTAAAAATAATATAATTTTAAGAAGAATATATTTATTTGGATGTAAAATGGAAGACTAATCCGTTTAAACGATTTTTTAAAATGTCAGAAAGAAAAAATATAAGTTAAAGATTAAAAGGTATTTAAAAAATTATAAAGAAAATAACAAAAATAATAATTGAAAAGACCGAAATAATGGCATGTTGGTTAGATAAGGCTAGACAGTGAAAATTAATATGTTGTATTTTTGAAAATCTGAAAGAGATTCATGTCGAACATATACAGAGAGGGAATTGTTTAGTGATAAGGCATATAAGTAATCTTACTGTAAAGAGATTATAGACTCGTACAAAAACAAAAGTAGGAAATTCCATAGGCCATCGTGATTATTTTATTAAACTACCTTCACGTAAATTATTTTTATCGATTGTCCTAATTTCTAACCATTATTGTAGATCTAGTTATATAATTTGTACGATAAAATTATAAATCATGCTTTTTAAAAATTGGAGACCTTAGGATAAAGGCATAGAAATGTCCTATCCATTTTAAATTTTACAAATACAAAAGTTTATATATAAAAGAACGGACACAACGGGGACATAAAGTATCTATACTCACGTCTAGAAACAAATAATCGTACTGCATTAAAAATGGGTTTTTCTTTATTCACTATTTTTTGTTTATATTATATATTATCTCAATATACATTAAGTGATAGTTGGGTACAGTGGTGTAATTCAGTATGTCCTATAGAGGGGGAAGGACATCAAATAATACTTTAAGGCACACCTGTTGGGGATTTTCCCCCACACCACCCTTTACAAAACTTTGATAACTCATCACATATTAACATAATATTTTTTTTTATTTTACATAATAATTTACAATAATGTTTGTAATCTTCTTGGCTCTTAGGCCAGTACATCGATAACCTTATTAATTAAAAATTCGATATTTCTATGAAAAGCCAACATTGCCGGACCCTTAAGTTGTTTCTTTAAACAAAATAAATTAACAATTAACTATTATTTATTATGTATTACGAAAGTTACTATTAGTAAAAATTACTTATTTACCTATTAGTTATAGTTACACCTGACATACTATTTCAAACATAAGTTTTTATTCTTTAAAGGCTAGAATATATCCTTTCTGGCTTATTGATAGACACTGGAAGTGTATATACAATGTGTGCAATGTTGTGACTTCAATATCTCAAAGAAGTTCGTTTATAATCTAAAATTGAACTTCTAGTATGTACATCTATGTTATATTGCCGTGCCAGTTAAAAACGGTTAAAAGTAACTTCACGTAATTACATCAATATTATATCCTTTAACATTTTAAAAGGTTTCAGTGAGACAATAACATTATAACAGTTAAAGACTATTATTTATTTAATTTAAGATTATAGTAAAAATGGAAAAGTGTATCACATGTGTTATATTGTTCTTATGACTTATTAATAAAATATTAAGATGGGTTTGGATGAATAATAAATATAGACTTGACTTGATTACACGACATGAGTTTAGTGTATTTGAACTATTATATACAATCCAGGTTATGTATAAAAATGACAATAAATGTATGATAAAACTGTCAGTGTTACCTATTACAACATGCTCTTTTTTTTTTTTTTTTTTTTAACAAAACAAAACATACATTAAAGACAATATAAAATTATTAAACTTACAATCTAAATTATAAAAAGTTACATCCAAAACATTACATAATATAAATTATTCAAGTATCTTTTTGGCTTTACAATTTTCCTACCTATTTTATTTCTTGTCTTAGGCTGTTCAATAACTGTAGGGGGACTTAACAATACAACTTCCTTATTGACAGTATCCGGTTTATTTTTATTAAAATTAATATTATTGTTTTTTATAGCAGACTTAATAATATGCCTTCTATTTCTTCTATATTTTTTACCATTTTCAGTTTTAATTTCATATGGCCTAGGTTGATTACAAATATCAACTATGACACCAGGTGTCCAGTTACCTTCAGGTTTAACTTTAAATAATATTTTATCATTTACTTGCATACTACTTAATTGTTTAGACTTTTTATTGTAATAAAGTTCAGTTCTATTATTATTAAGAGACATTTGATTTTTATAATTATTTAGATCAATTATATTGGGTTTAAGACTAGAGGATAAGATAGGAAGTTTAGTACGAAGACTTCTGGACATCAACAATTGTGACAGTGAACATAATTTTCCTTTTGGTGTGTTGCGGTATCGCAATAGTGCAATATACGGATCCTTTCCGGCATCCATAGATTTTTTAAGTAGTTTTTTGACTGTTTGTATACTTCTTTCAGCTAGTCCGTTTGATTGTGGGTGAATAATAAATGTAGACTTGACTTGATTAATATAAATACACGACATGAGTTTTGTATATTTGAACTATTATATACAATCTAGGTTATGTATAAAAATGACAATAAATGTATGATAACACTGTCAGTGTTACCTATTACAACAATCATGTATGAGAATACATAGAATATTATCTATGCAAATACTGCAAACTGCCGATTGCGAAAGCATAGACCGCCAGATAACCCATTATTAAAATAATTAAATAATAATATATATTATGTTATCAAAAATTGTCAATAATTATATTTCACATAGTTTTATACTATAAAATAGTTAATTTAATATCCTAACAATCGACGATTGTACCTATAGTGACATAGTGTATAGAAATGGTAGGTAGTATAGAAAAAATGACTTTTAGCTCTGAACTAAATGTTTTATAAAAGTTATCAAATTATATATTCCATTTCAAAGGGTATATCTACTGCTTATTTAAAATTCATTTTGTATATAAAGTATTTTAATAAATATTAATAATTTGAACAATTGGAGTTCTGAAGGTGTGCTTTGGTGATCCAATCGTTATACATACCTACCAACCTAAAAATTAGATTTTACAAAAATTTCCAAAAACTTGGTTGGCGTAATGGTTTTTAACAAGGTTTTCAATTCTATTTAGATATTTATAACTTATTATTCCCTGTTATGTCTATTTGTTACAATATGACCCACTATATAACAACAAAATAAAGTAAAATTGTCTTGATTATGATTAAGTCAAATGTGTACAGTAAATTGTGCATTTTGGCAAAATCATACCAGGATCCAATTTCAAACATGTATACTACTGAGTGTACAAATGTACAATGTACTATATGTTATAACCAGGGTTATGAATTTAATGCTCTAAACAGTTTTCTAATTGTATGCACTTATGCAATTATAAATGGCAAAATATTCTCTGAAATATGCACTAAAAAAACGTAAATATGAAAAAATATGCACTAAAAACCAGAAATATGCATAAATAAACAGAATATATTTTTTTTATTAGATATTGAGAAACACATTTTAATAATTTTGTAGGCCATATATAAGTACTACATGCTTAACACCTAACCTGCTGTAAACATGTTGTAGAGGTGATCACTAGTATAAAATTCACTAGATAAAAAATTATCCAAAACTTATACATTTCTAAAACAAAGAAGAAAAACATTTTAGTAGAGATTTGAAGAAAATATGCACTTTTATGTTCAAACACCCATTACATGCAAAAATATGCAAGATAAATTTCTGTGACCTAAGAATTGAATGAATTAAATTTTACCGAATTTACTTTTTGAAGTACACTCTACAACAATTGTCCAAATACTAAAAATTTTAAATAATAAAAAAAAAAAAAAAATGTAATTAAAAAATTTAAAGAAAATATGAATTTTTAGATTAAACACCCATTATATACAAAAATATGCAGTATCAATTTTTGTATTTGTATTTATAGCAATACGAAAAAGATTTTTACTGAATCCATTTCTACAAAGTATCCAAAAAAAACATGCAAATGCATTAAATTCACAGCCCGGGTTATAACATATAATTATAAATTACTATTGTTTCACAGAGTTTGCCATTAGATCAAAGGAGACTATACCCTTCGAACCTATCATCACCAGATGGTGGTATGTATCCTATGTGTGTCATCTCTGGATGGCCTGTGTTTGATTTGAAAAAGAGCCACGCTGTAATGTTCGAGAGTGGTAGGTCTGCCATCAAGGATGACTGGACGAAAGTGATGACCGTATCAAAAACCAATCAGTCTTCTGCTATTAAACAAACTTTAGAATTCATCATCAAATGGTGTGGATCTCCGGTTCAACAGTACTCATTCCATTAATAATGTATTATATATATTATGTAGTAGTTGTGTCATTTTTACAAACTCTGCTCTAGATTATTTGCATTTGTTGTTATTTTGTTACAAATTACAATAATATATAGATACAGAGCATTTGATGAATTGTAAACAGCAAAACACATGATTTTTGTATTATATAGATACTTACATATATGAAAATTATTATAATCATAATTTATGTCATTTTTAATGATGATTGAATGTCAATAATATTATATAGTAAAACTTAACTATAATATAAATATTGGATTATTTATCAATAAATTTTTTTATTTAATTCAAACAAGGATTTATTTTTAAATAATATATACTTAAAGAAGTGTGTTATTCAAATACACAGAAGCTATAACACAATAGTAATAGTAGTAAATTAACCAATTGTAAACAAATCGCCTGCCGATGGAAGAGGTGCTAAACCGCCTTTGACGCTGGGCAATTGTGCTAATTCCGGTAGCTTTTGAAGGTGCGAATTAACCTCTTGCCGTACTTGGCATACTTTCTGTAGTTTACCTTGATATTCCTGCAATGAAAATAATTTATCTATTATTGATTATGGTATAATAGTATTATTATACTTTTAGTAGAATCACTGGTATGTTATTAAGAGGACACTACACACCTGCTTTTAAAGGGATTCTGTATAGAAAATTTTTGAATAAAATTAAAATACTCTTAATCATAAATAATTAAATATATTTTAAAAATAATTTAAAAATAGTCTTGTGTCATAATATTTTTTGTTGTATTGTAATTATTACAATATTTAAAAAAAAAAAATATATCTACTTAGATTGCAAAAATATGACTTGATGTAATTACAATATAAAGGTACCCTTAAAAATATTGTTATCTTTAATTAAGTTACAGGTGATTTGGCTTTAAACTCAGTAGGTGAAAATTATTTGCAATCTAAGTAAATTTGTTTTATAGTACATCTAAAATATACCATTGTTACAGAATGAAAGCAGACCAACATTGTGCCAGATGTAAAATACTACATTATATTTCCCATCAAAAAGATTTTTAATTGAAAAATACTACTTGAATCCTACCCCAAAAAGTGTACAGATACAAAGTATCTTGTACTGGTAGAAGCATAAAAAAACCAATCAAATTTCAAAATGTTTATACAAAATTACCGAAGTGGTCAAAAAGTTTTGAAATTGTACCACATCAACAGTAAATAGTTGATATACATTATTAAAGTTTCTAATATAACTTGTTCATTAAAATGTTTGTTCATTTTTGGATTTGCTAAAGGAATTACTAAGAAAATCTAAATGTTGTCTCTTTAAAATGCCAAAACTAATATTAATTTTCTAACAAAAAAGCTCTTTATTCAAAAACTTCTATTATTTAATAAAATAAGTATGTTTAACAAAATGTTTTATTTTTTTAAATGCCCAAAGCGATCAAGCTACTTGAAATAGTTGATTATATTTTTTTTCCATAAAAGTAAAAACATTTAGACAAAAAATATTGATAATTATATTAATAATTTATAATAAATATAACAGTAGAAGTGAAGATTTAAATTTATGAAAAAAATGTAAGTATAAATGTAGAAAATCTTGGACCTAAAAATACCGGTGATGCAACTTTTACCAACATATTATTTACATTATTTATTCATTGTAAAATACGTCATGTAATTTTATAAATACCTAAATGGTAAAAAAAATATATTATTAAAAATAATATATCTAATATTATTAAAAATAATATATCTAATGTACCCAAGTCATATTATGAAAAAAGTACATTAAAACTGTACATATACTTCAATCAAGGAAGAAAAAAAAGGCACCACAAAAAGATTCCTCGCACATGGGTCTCAGATCTTATAATTGTCGCTTAAAGCAAACTTCTTGTACATTCTATGTTATAGCATTGGGGGTTTTACAATATTATATATATTTATTTTTTTGACATTTTTGAAATATTGAAGGTCTTATTGAAGAAACATTTTAAATAAGTATAGTGTTAAATCAAAGTTTCAAAATCTCAATTAATATTGATTTGACATAATTGAAAAATTAATCTTAATTTTAACAAAATGTTATGTCGTTTATAAACAAACAATATTTCTGTAAACTCTAGAGAGGTATCTTCATGATTATAAATATAATATTGACCATAATTTAGAATTAACTAAACATTTATTGTACCTATCAGCCATATAGAAATTAAATCAATGCTTTCTATTAGATATTATACTACAATATTTGTAACACTTGCCTGCAATCTTTGTTCAGCTTGATCAATAAGATCTCTCTGAGATTGAATGAAATCATTCAACATAGCCGATACTTTCTTGCGATCTTCCATTTCACACACGAGTCTAGTGTTATAATCAGTCAACAAAGCAACAGCATCATTTACTTTGCGTAAAAGTTCCTCTGCTTCATCTTTACCTAAAATAAATAAAACATTTTATAAATTATTATTTTTAAACATTAATAACACTACAAAAGTTAATTTTGAAATTAGTACATATTAAATTATATAAGTGTACATTAATTAAGTCATTTATAGAATGTCTATAAATAACAACAAAATATTGTACCATTATTATGATAAATTTAAATTACAGACTATCAATCACAACTTCTATGAGTATATGAGCAAGTGTAAGATAAAGATATACAAATTTAAAGTGGTAAGGTAATAAAGATTCCATTATACCATTATTTAAATATACAATTAATTAATTTAAACTAAAAACATATATAAATTAAAAAATATAATAAAAAAACTACTATGAATGTATGTAGTTTATTATTATATTATATTATATTATTATACAAGTGTTATAATTGTTTTTATTATTACTATCAATTTCAGGTAAAATCGATTGTCAGGTAATGCAAAATCATTTCTAGGGTTACATCTTCTTCTTCTTCTCTCTCAACTATTTGGGGTCAGCCACCCTGGTCCTACACTTCCACTTAACTCTATCTCATATATTAATAAATATAATCTTAGAAACATAGGTATATATAAATTTATTGAATTTTTACGAAGACTGAACATACTTTGTATGTAACTATAAGACAAATTATATTTTATTTAAATTTTAACATAACAGTATACTATTTATTATAATTTTATCGTTTAACTTATAATTATTAACCTATAATACTGTCATCTATAAAAGCTAAAAAGAAAATATCCTTTGAATGAATAAATAGTAAAGGTTAAATGAACAAAAATAATAATATAAATCAAAATAAATAAATTTCCTCATTCCATTAACAAATATAAATAGTAAATATCAATAAAATAGTATAATTACAGAAAATATTAACAATGTACATAATGTATATTTTTACTATAATACACAGATATTATATAGACATTAACAATTACAAAATAATAGTAACCTTTTAATTGAGAGAGTAAACTGACATCAGCAATTTCTGGAGGAAGTTTGGAAATTCGTTCTCGTACAACTGCATCACAAGATGGTGCATTTTCTAATTCCTGAAAATTAAAAATATTACTTATATATGTATAGTTTTAACTCATTTAAAATATTAATAAATTTAAAATTTTATTTTAGTAGTAATTAAAAACAAAATTTAACATTATCATATTATTAGTCCTTCAGTTTTGTATTTATTCAAATTTATCAAAATTCATCTGTTATATTGTCAATATTTATACTATAATCTTATTATCAATAAATCAGTTTTTTATTGTTATATACATATATTTAAATAATTGTCTATTTAGGTGTTAATGAATTAATATTCATTATGTTATTAAATTAAATTAAAAATTATGTTCATCTTTGTTATTTTATAATAATTCAAAATGTATAAAATTATGTAAATAATTGTAATATGTACGTTACAAACCACAAAATATTTGCTGTCAATATACTTAAATTGTAAAAACAAGGAAATTTTGGAATACATTGTTTTATATCATATGAGAAATAAAGTGAAACATATATAGTCTAAAGACATAACATTTTTCCCCTTAATAAACTTGTTTTTACTGTACAAAATGTACAGTAGAACCTCGATTATCCGGGATAATAGTGGGAAGGGGTCACACGGATAAACAAAAGCCATGGTTAATCAAGACTTTTTATTTAACGAATTACAATAATGTACAATATTTTATATGCATACGTGGGTAGAACATTATATATGTACATATGTGTGTATATTGTCATATTATAAAGTTATCAGGGATTGAATTATGAAGTAATCAGTCTTTGTTTTTTGTGGTTTGAAATGACTTTCTTTACTTCACCTTTAAATTTTCTTAAATTCATGATACCATGAAAGTCAATATTTTCTTAACCTACGTAGAATATATTGTTTACGCGCCTATGTCTTTACTTTTGGTACATACTATTTTTTGGAAGAGTGAGCATGGTTAATCGAGGTTTAACTGTATGCAAATAATAATATCTAATATATATATTAATAATGTAGGACTACTTTTATTATTGATACATCATCTCCATCAGTTGATAACAATAAACTTAGATAATAAAATTGAACGAGGTATGATACGGGTACATAATTGTATGTATAATTTCATACATGTGTGTACTTTATAAATTATAAGTTTAAAATTAATTTGAGAATTTTTAATACTATAAAATAATATCACAAAATTAATCAGTTTATTAGAAACGTTTTTTAAATTAAAGTTTCATGGTTTCATAAAAAATGTGTATATAGTTTCATTAAATAGAGATTCTACTATATATAGGTAAAAAAAAAAATGGTAAAAATTGATGTTTTTAACATCTTATTTCAATATTTTTATAAAATAAATAATAACTTAGCAATGTACATTTAAAGCTTTTATTAATTCTTCTGGTTCTGGAGGATCATTGACAGGAGTTTTTGGTGATAATGTTACATGTAATTCTTTGGTACCATCGACAATAATTTCTTTATCTTTTTTTATGCCATTATTCTGGGATTTTATCTTCTTCGATTTATGATTATGTGAATGTTTTACTTTTTTCAATGGCGGTTCTTCAATAGGTTTTTTTTCTATTTCTTTAGCTAAACAATTATAAACATATTCAAGATGTTTAAACAGTTGATTATTAAGTATTATAAAAATATTATACCAAAAGAATTTTTGAATTCGTCAATTTGAACTTTACTATATACACCTCTTTCTTCCCAAATATTCAACAATCGTGTCATACTCTGTCTAGTCTTTGCAGTACATGAGTTCGCTGATATTTGCTTAAAAGCTTTGGCCAGTTCTTTACCAAATTCTTGTCCATATTCAGGACCTTTTTTCTTGCTATTTTGAATAACATCATTGGCCAAATACATCAAAGTTAATTGTTTGGATTCTGAACCTAGAACAAGTCATTTTTAAATTTTAATAAAGCTATTATTTTTATTATTATATAAGTCTAGAAAACTAAAATATTCAAATGGAAACCCTACAATATAAATAATTCCATAATATATTGAACACCTATTTTCTCAAAAGTTTTCTAATAATATATTATTAATTATAATTAAATATTTTATATTTTAAATACGAACAAATGTAACATTTGAATATTAATTTTAATGGCTGAAATTCAATATCTACGTAAGAAAATTTAAATAAAAATATTTCCAATCCACTATCATTACAAATTTACAAATAATTATAATAATACTGGTATTTATTAATTTTCAACAGAAAATACTAAATAGGCAATTGTTATAGTTGTGACAATATACCTACCTAGTTGCCCCTAAAAAGTTTAGACTAACAATATTATATATTACATACCAAAGAAAAATATTAAAATAAAAAAAAAACCTAAATAAGAGGTCTTCCAATTTATAAATGTGTATAACAATATTATAATTTGCCAATAACCAAACTCACGAGTTCATTGTTTTATTTTAATTATGATCATATTGTATGAAGTGAGGAAGTCGGGCGACAGTAAAATTTTTATTTACTTACATCAAATTATATACATATTTTTAAAAATTAATTTGTGTAAAATAATATTAACATTATGCTGTAACTAATTCAATTACTAAAACATCTTTACCTACATTAACAAGTTAAAATTTATAACTTTATGCAAATCTAAAATTGAGATAAAAGAAAACACGGTAAAAAAACTTTACAAGAATTCAAAGTTAATCAAATTACCTACTTACGTATTTATGCATAATGTATATTTTCTTTCAAATAATTTTAATTTAACAAACATTTAACAAATTTTACTTACAAACATTCTCAACACAAAAATAATTATATTCAAAATAAAGTAATATTTTCATAAAACAGATCAAACAATTTTGTATGACTTTGAATGGATGTTACAAGTCATCATCCATATTGTGCATTAACATTTTACAATATTTATGGATGTATGTAAATTTCAACAAAAATTACCTTTTAACCAAGGAAGAAAATCAGGAATTGATATAGGATTATCCTACAAAATTGTTATTGGTCGGATAAGCTCTATTCTTTGATGATCAATGTATGACAAAAACAGTATATACATAGTACATACCTACAACTCAAATTTAAAATGAAAATATAATAGGCTGAAAATTATGTATGTACCTAAGTTGATGACTACTTTGATTTATAAAATTGCATATTTTAAATTTAAAACTATCGAGTTTTGTAATATTTTCATCATATAATCAAAATAATTGTGATTAGGTACCTAACATATTTATTCATTAATATTAATAAGGAGTACCTAATTGGGAGTATATTGTTATTTTTGTTCACAATAAATGTTTAAAATATGAATATACATTTTAATTAGTATTATTAGTAGATTATTTATGTAAATAAAATATATAATACCTATAATAAAATCTACAAAATACAATTTGCTCTTTGGTAGTTTATACTTATACAGAAAATCGAACCAATATTTCATACAATCAAACAAATGTAAAGTGCAAGAGTTTATACAATAATTTGGAGGAATTAACACTGTCTGCATAGAAGTTTACCATCCTCCATATTTATATATAATATAGATTTATGTTTATTATTAAAATCAATTATTTACCTATTCATTAATCAACTGGTACAATAATAAGGAATGAATAAAAATCATTTTATTTTTATATGCAGGTAAGGTATGTGAAATCCTCTGTAAATAATAGGTACTTTAGGTAATTTAACTCTAAAATAATTTAATACTTTTTTTATTTGTTTTGCGTAAAAACAAAAAGTGACATCATATTAGGTATAACTTATAAGTGTAATAATATTAAATTAATGAAAGAATAAATATATTATAATGTATAAAACAACTACTTTTCACATATGGTAGCTTTATAGTTTCATAAAAATAATGTTAAAATAATTAACAAAAAAGTGTAGTCCAAACTAGTTGTAGTGTTTCGGCCATACAGTGTGCCTCACCAAGTTGTTTATCGTAAATGTATACAAATAAACGACTTCCGCTGACAATGACAATATTAATAGATTAATGTATTATGGAAACTGAAATAGGTATTCTAATAAAGATGGATATTATATTATATTAAAATCCAAATATGGAGAACTCCAAGTTATCTGTTATTGAGCCAGCACTGCCATGCCAATTTATCTGGCAACAACTGTGCTTATTGTATTTATGAATTTATTTTGTTTTATTATTATTATCAACAAAAAAGCTTATTCATTAACGTTAAAGCCTAATAATTATTTTATTTATTTAATTAATTATTGTTATTGTCTAGACATTGTCATTATTGATGGTAACATATATAGGTACCTATATATTATGTGCCACAAATTCAAAAATATGAGAAAGGTACAAAGTTATAGTGTTCTCAGTTTACATGGACAAACGGTATATATATATTATATTATTCAAGACGTATACAACATAGAAGGGTAGAAAACCCAATAGTACCTACCTATAAATGTATTGAATCTATACCAACGATAATTATAAAAATATTTTACCATATAGGAATGATTTCATATGTCCAAAACTAAAGAAACCAAACAGAATAGATATGTATGTAGACACAATTTTCAAGAGTATACAAGTAGGTATGTGCAATTTTACCCATCGCTATTTCTTTAGCCCAGATCTTAACGACCGTATGAGCATATTTCCTATGGTGGATCAACCACAGCGACAGCGTCTGTATGCTCTGCTGGGACGAGTTGAGATCTTTCAGTCGTTTGTTCAAACCTCCTTCAGTGAAGCTGGTCATGGTCGGTGTTTATGTTCGTCCGACATCAACAACACAATATCGCCAACGTCCGACTGCCACTACTGCGCCTCATCGTCTTGCACTAAACATTTCAATCAAACTACCGGTTCTGTAGGCACGTTGTACTGCCACCACAATTATGAACTATAACTATGAAATCTCGTATAATCGCGATTACACGTAGAGACCGTTGAACAATCGGCTACCTTGTTTCTAATCGAATACTAAACAATGCTTAAAAAATGATGTATAATAAATATAATATACACAAAAATAAACACACCACACGTTGCTGGGGTAAACGGCGATTGCCGATTAGTACGAATCGAACAAAAATAGTAAACAAGAACAGTCTTCTCGACAACTGACAAAACTATCACATGTTTAATGTTTATATTATTGGTGTTGATCAAAGAAGACGAAAACAAATGGCATAACCTCACTGCTTGTTTTCTTTAACCAGTTTTAGGGCAACCTCATATCATATACCACTCTTATCAGCTCCGTGCTCTTTTCGTTATCATAATCAAGAGGTTTACGATTTTTTTTTTGATAACCCTTTCCTAAACGAAAAATTGTCAAACAGTTAGAAATTCTAGTAGTATCTAGGTATATATTCGTTTTGACTTCCTTGTTTTATTTTTCTTAATAGCAATGTAATTAATAACAAAAAGCAAACCGTGCTAAAATAATTGTATACCTACATTTAATTCAACTAGGTATATTTGTACATACATTTTTTTATTGTTTAATAGTTTCAAATGTTACCATCAACATAGAAATAATATACGGACATCAACGTCAATCGATTCGTTAATGAACGCTTTTATATATTTAGTGTCAGCAATTATTAATCATAAACAACCTAAGCATGGCTTCAAACGCACACCAGGAATACAATGTTGACGATTGTGAAATGTACGTTCAGCGGCATAATATAGAACAAATACTTAAAGACTGCATCGTTCAACTATGCGTTGCAAAACCAGAGAGGCCTTTAACGTTTTTTAGACAATACTTTCAAAAATTGGAAATGGTGAGTGTACACATTCATATAATATAAAGTATTACATTTTGCTGTTAATATACTACTATACTAATGTAGTTCTGAAAACTGTGATATGTTAATTTCTTATTATTAAAAATAACAGTTATTTGAGGCTTACAAATACTTAAATTTCAATTTATGATGTATTTTTACATCAGTTTTGGATGCTCTATTTAGGTGTAAAATATACAATGTGAAGTAAAATTTACTAATACTCTTATCAAAATTCCTATTACGGTATATTTTCACATGATAATAGGCAGATAAATGGGCATTATAAGTTTGAAATTTGTATGCATATTGCATAAGTAGCCGCACATGGTTAATTATAATATGAAAAAAAATATAGTTTGTAGACTATTAATTAATAATTTAATTCATAGATATTTTATTAGTTACCTATATGAAATTGAATGTAGTACCTGCTATAGATTAAGTAAAATTCCTACCGGCTTAATTTATATGTACATTTTAAAACAGATTTTACTTAGTTTCTTTAGGTAATGTCAATATTTTAGATTTTCTTTACTAATATTATTATTCTTTACTATTAATGTTACATGCTTACATAGATGAAAATAAAAATAACATATGTAAAATATTCTTTTAATTTATGGACCTAGAGTAACTATATATTATTTATAAACTTACTTAGGTAGGTAACACTATTTAATTACAATGTTCTCATATATCGGATCTTGAAGTTAATGACTAATGATAATGATTAAAACATAACATAAACCCGTAATTAATGTTTTAAATGTATATATAAAAAAAAAAAAAAAACAATAATATATGGTTTTAGAACTTATAAACATATCAAAATTATGTTCATAACTTTTTCAACCTTAAGAAAATGTCATTAAAATTAGTTTATTAGTTTGGTACATTATTTCATCTTTGATTTTCTAAAACAAATTTAAAAAAGTTTATACTGCTTATTGTAATAGGCACTGTAGAATTAGGTACTTATATATACTTTGGAACAATAATGAAAAAATATATATATATTTCTTCAGAATATACTAAAAAGAAGAAAACCAGTTTAGGTAATAAGAGTATTTTTTTATTTGGCTTGGAGTCTTAAATAGTCTTGAAGGTATTCTATATACTTATGTTAATATTTGTGAAACAATTATATCTTTGAAATTTATGTTTTAAATAATTCACAAAATATTTAGAAATAACATGTACCAAAAAATAAAAAAAAAAAAATACAATGTCAAGTTTTTTACAATATATTGTACATAGGGTTATTTCTATTATTATTATAAATTCGTCATAAGTAATTAATACAACTTAAATTATAATTTTGAATTAAAGTTACATGTAAAAATAATAGTATATATAATAAAAATATAGGTAGCTAAAAAATAAAAATATAACATAATATTATATCATATGACCCAACTGACAAATAGTTGTCGAGAATTTCGTATAATTAGACCATCATGATTAATGTGGATTTGGTTCATCTTCATAGAATAATTATAATACCAACAATAACAAAACATTTGTGCCAATCATCAAATGGATTGTATATAATCATGATGTAGGTAAATAAGTAGATGAATAAAAAAAAGTAAATACTGACATTTATGCTCGGACGAAATAAAACACATATACATTTAATGACAGATATTAAATCTTAAAATCTATAAGAAATTGAATTTTTAATTTCTAATTTACTTAACAATTAACACACTCATAATTATTTAATTTTTCAAAACTAAAACACATATGTTACAGTTTATTTGTAAATACAATTTAAACACCGTAAGAAAATAATATTTATGAAAACTTAATGTAATACCACATTATATTAAATTATAATGCAGCCTATCTACTTTGCTTTGTACTATTAGTTAATAAGGTGTATTATTTGATTAATAATAATTAATAATCAAATAAACCCTTAAGTAATTGATATTTCTTAAATAAATTTATAATAATAATAACCAATAATATTAAACTTTTTAACTTTATACTTTGTTATGTACTTCTGTATTTGTTCTTGTACATTAACATAATAAATCAGTAATTGTTAAACTTTAAAAATATATTATCAGGCTATAATATATTACTTATCTTAACTAGGTATTACACCAAAATAAGTAATTGAATATAAATAAAAAAAAATATAATAGTTACACATAATTTAACAACCAAGAGTTCAACTGGTGTTCTATGAACTAGTATATAATAAAATTAAGTATTATCATCCCCTGAATTCCTGATTCAGAACAATATTAAATTAGATTGTATTGAATTGAAGTTTTTGATCAAAACATGATACCAAATCCAACCAAAACATTGAGAATTAAAAAAAAAAAAATTATAAATAATATTTAGTATTTACTTATTCAGATGGTTTTTGGTTAATGTACTCTGGTTTCCATAGTTGGTTGCAAAAAAAGTTATTCACCAAATTAATGTCATTGCTAATAGCAGTCATTAACTGATCAGATACTTTCTTACTATCTTCTTTGTTAAAAAGTGCCATCAAAGGTAAACAACCCTGTGCAAGATCCTTGGCCAAGGATACTTCTATTTGGTTTTCTTCTTTTTCCATCATACGTTTCATGTGCTTTTGGCGCGCTTTAATAATCAATAACTCTCTAACAGTTTTTAAACGTTTATCTGATAGACCAAACAGATTAAGAAATGCTTTTTGACATACATCTACACAGTTAAAACGATTTAATGACTTTCTTGAAGTTTCTATGGAATCACACTCCAAACTCTTTTCATTATCTTCTTTAGAGTCAACAGATGCGACTGAAGATGTTTCGTCAAAGTCCGATTCTTCATCTTTGTCAGATTCACCATTTATATCTATAAAATAACATTAAATTATATATTTTAATATTTACCTACATATATATTTAATTATTTCTTCTATTAGAAAATATCAATTAATAATTGCAAAAATAATATGTTTTATATAAATATATATCTTCTTCTTATCTTAATTATAAATTGGGTACCTATATATAAAGATCCAAAATATATGTTTATAAAAAAATCTGCATTTGCAGTGTTACCCCTCTAATGTCAACTCCACACTCTCGGCAAGCTGACCCCGGTCAATGTGAATGTCTCAATTTGTCCGCATTTGGATCAGTAGCAAGCAAGACCGAGTTTTGATTATGAGCGCACCTTATGACCCAATGTTTACTAAATGTTGACAAGTGTGGATCACGATCATGAGTGCGCTCGCATTAGAGTACAAGCATGGATTTGCGACAATATATTTATTACTTAGCGGTCTTGTTTTAAAGTTTGTATTTCATAAATTCTATGCATCTTATAAAAATTTTAGGTTTGAACTTTACTGATCAAATAAATAGGAATAAAAAGAAGTCATGTTAGTGTATGATATATTAGAGATACTGCTAGTTATTACTAGTTTTGATGTTAACAACTTACTATTTACTTTATGTTTACCATGATAACAAAAAACTTAAAATATATTTTACAATTATTATTTTTTAAAGATAATTTCTTTATATTAGTAGGTAGATACATATTTAAAAAAGTTCCTGCCTAATTAGTTGTCTAAGACAATGTACCTATATAATATTTTATACGCATTTTAATATTCATTTGAATGAATTATGTAGTTCGAAAAATGATAAGTATTTTTATTTGACTCGGAATAATAGGAATAACCCAAGATAGGTATAAGGTAGTGTAAAAATTAAAAACACAATACCATACATGATAATTTTTTGATACATAGGTATCTTAGTATTTTAGAGAGTACCTAACCTAACCTATCTATGTAAATGTTAAAATTTTAATGCAATTTATAGTAAATCAAATTTATACCCATCTACTTACCTAATTATTATTAGATAACGTATTTAGTTGGAACACAAATTACTAATTAGTATAGCAATTGAAAACTGGTAATTCTGGTTATAAGATTTTATTTAGCAATATCTGATGACTACCTATTGTTTGTCTTAATGTTAAACACAATAATTTACAACACTCACTCGACGCGAAATCCTCAGACACAATAGATGGGATTCTGTATTTGCAATGAATTCTTCTCAATAATTTACCGTTGGCCGTGGTCTCCTTACTGAACAACCGATTGGCAACAGGTCGGGCTTCAATGAACTTCTGAAGAAATTTGTTTTGCACGTCCTCGTTGTCCATTTCCATGAACATCTTGAACAGATCGTCTTTGGACTTTTGAGGCACGCGCTCCGAACACTTTTGTGGGCACTGACAAAGCGTATCTAGAAGTTGGAAAAACGAAAGGTGTAAAATAAAAAATATAAAAAAATAAAATAAAAAAAAAGGGATGTGCAATCAGATCCGATCCACGGCGTAGGTAGGCAGTGTTTTTTTGAACGTCGTCACGTCGCACGCGCGTTAGTTGTCACCGTCACTACCTACCTACATAGACCTATTATACACCGTGCAATGTAACAATATAGAAGATGATAGGTGGGTGCAATCTTACCCGGCTGTATTTTTCCGTCCTTTAACTTCTTGATGACGCTGGCCTGTTCGGCGCTCACGTCCGGCTCGAGCTTCCGTTTGTCGCCGGGCGCCGCTGCGGCTATCGCGTCCTCGACGGTACTCTTTGGCTCCGTCTGTTCTGCCATAACGAGACGGACGGCGTATCAGTGTCGTTTCATCAATTTCATAAGCACTTGGACCGGTCGGCGAGCGCGTGTACGGTGGTGACGGGGACGGCGTATCGGCGGAGATTCGGCCCTGGAAACCATACGAAATGTTTGGCGAGAAGATCGAGACGAACGTGTGTGCGAATAATAACGAGAAGAAAAAAAAAATGTAAAAAACCGAACGACTTAACGTGACCAGTCTCCAAATCAGTGTTATTGTTTTCGACGGGGAAAGGTGGGAAAAACACATGCCTAGCGCCGCGGAGAGATACATTGCTGCCAACCGTCGGCCGCGGATTACGTCCCCTTCCAGCCACCGCTGCGGCTCGTTCCCCGGTGACCCAGTGAGACGTGCGCCGCCGCCGCCGCTGCCGGGCACCGACCGCCGCGGCGACAATCTGCTGCGTCTTTGGCTGTCCGGGCCTGAATTTTGCGTTATTATCAAATGAGCCGCTGACGATAGTGGTATCTCGGTGACGGGGCCGCGCTCGCGGTTTTTTTTTTTTTTTTACGCCGATCGTCCAAACAAAAAACACGGGTTGGCATTCCCCCGATTCGGTTAACGTTGTTGTTTTCTTCGGACCGACGTTGTTGTTTTCACGGTTCACCGGCACCAATTCAATGTTAAATCTGATTTTTTTTATATATATATTTTCATTTTGTCGAAAAACATTATCGCCGACATGCGAAATATCATATTAATATGGTGTATGGGTTGCTACCAGTTTTACCACTATATCATAGACTAAAAAAATGGAGTATTATCCATAGATAATAGAAAATTCTAAGTTTTCTTTTTTTTTTTTTATGGTATCCGACTGCTATCACAAATTAACAACTATGTGCGTTTCTCAATGGAACGGACAGTTTAATTCGAAAATATCCCACGATTTTGTTGTGATACACTACATTGGCGTATTTAGGAACTTTTAAAGGGGAGGGGAATGAGATCATTTAAAAAAATCTAAGTAGTGAGGGCTAGTAGTTGCCTCCCACGCCATCTATTATAATATTAAAAATAATTGGGAAATATATTTGGAACGTATTGTTTTTACAATGATGTTTTTTTTTGTATGTATACACTTTTATGAGTAGGTGTCTGGTTTTGGGGTAAAGAGGGTTTTGATGGATAATTCATTCCAGTTGGTACATTAAGAGGACGCTACCCACACGTTTGTTTTCTCTGTCTTCAATATTATATTTAACTGCTTACCTATAACTTGTTTAAAAATAAAAATATTGAAAAATACTCCACACCATAGCACAGCATAAAAATTATATTAAAAAAAAAAAAAAAAAAACAATACATTTTTGAAAAGGAAGCCAAAGAACAAAATATATAATAGTTCCGTATGAAGTTCAAGGTCATCGGATTGATCTCATCGAAAACATAAATTGTTATAAAATAATAATAAATCAAACCAATACCAAAAAAACAGCTATAAACGCCACTGATATACTTACACAATGCAAATAAAGAAAAAATATGAAATAACCGAATTTCAAAAAATCCAGTATAACCTAAATTTAATTTTTCCAAATGAAAATAATGAACATTGAAAAAACTGATTTTTAGTAAAACATTGGAAAAAAGTGTTAAATGGAAAAATGATTTTTGAAAAGTGGTGCAGTTTTAGTGTTCAAGTATGCTATATCGATAATTACGACATTACGAGAATGATTCACGTTCATCTATATTTTATAATAATAATATTACGCATTGTTAATAATATTATTATTGTCTTGCAGACATGTCATGCATGAGTACAATGTTTTTCCAAAAAACAAATGCATGCATGTATATTTTTAAAATAAATAGTACCCAGTTGTGAGTTTTTTTTCAATTAGAAAATAGCACATTACTCGTATTTTGTTATTTTTTTTATATTATTATGTAAAAAAACTAATCGATTGAGTGATTAGTGGTGTAATTTTATGCCGTGCACGATATCAATAGGTGACGACAATATTTATCGTTAGCAATGACAATGACGTCATTTATAATAATTTATTTTTATTTATTTACCTGGCTATCTACTATCTAGCTAGTACCAAATACAGGGTTCTCGGAGGGGAGAAATGTAAAGCTGGCTGTAATTCATGTACTGTATACATACTTTTTGAATTGGGGAGGGGAATCAGTATGGAAATTTTAATTTGACTAGGATTTCTCAATCAGGAGGCTTTGTATTCATTGCACCGGCCCTTTAATTTAACACATTTTATAATATTATGAACCAGGTACTCAGGGCCATAACTTCCGGGAAGGGGTAGGGGGAAATTTCCCCCCCCCCACAAAGTTGCTTCAGTTGGCTAAATCGTTAAGGGCCATGTCCGATTTGAGAGTCAGTAATGGAATATTGGAAAACAGAAAGAAGTTGATGACCGTTTTTGTTTTGTTTTTTTTATAGATATAGTACCTATCTATTTTAGGATAATGATTATACGAGTACATTAGCTTTTCAGTTGGGGATTGTATCAAGTCAACCAAATTGTTGAAGGTGTGACCTTTTTGGTAAAATTAAACAAACTGCCCCTCCCCCCGAAAAAAAAATACTTCGCTACGCCCCTGCAGGTATCTATAGTATAGTATTGGACAATAGGTATCTAGTATAAATAATATGGTAATACTAGGTACCTAGTATTTAATAGAATGATGTTATGTATTTTCAAATATATTTAATTTTCGTCAATATAAAGGACTTGTTAAGTACTGTTTAATTGAAATAAATTGGCAGGTAAAACTTCCGGAATAATTCTGATTACGGGAAATTACAAATGATAACATGTTGGTATATTTCGATTTCTAATATTTTGACTAATTAAATTTTACAAAAACCAAACAGCTAGACCAATTTATTTATTTTTTATACGATATCAGTTAAGATCTATATTACAAAAGTTTTGATGCAATTGATAAACCATTACGGATAATAATATGAATTCGTTGATTTGATCACTTAATCCAAATAAATAATAAAATAAATAAATAAATAGGAATAAGATTTCTTATCAATTAAAAATTTTTTTATGAAAATATATTTAGAAGTCTATTTTAAAGTATATATATATTTCTTATGCATATTCGAGATTAAGTGGATTTGCCTGAATTTTAATTGAACTTTTTATTAATTCTGGAGAAATTTGATTTTGAATAAAGGTACCTATATTAAAAAAAAATGTTTTTGCAATTACATTTTTATATTGTCTATCTCAATTTAATAATATTATTGGAAGAGGCTGCAGTTATTATTATTTAGCGAGTAAAAAAAAAAAAGGTCAATCCACATCTCCAAATTACACACTCTCATTTACCACTTTTTCAAGTGAAATATTATTCAAGCAACCATACAAATGTTAGATCATCGGTCTTTATATTTTTATAGCCTATTATTTTTGATTAAGCAAAGATAAAACATTGCATCCCTAAAAAAGTTCTAAAAGAAGTTTGGTATAAAATAATATTCCGATTTATTAAAATTTTTTAATATTTTTAGTAGTTTTCTTTTACGTAGCAAACTTCTGAGGAAATCAGAAAATGACGTCTATAAAGTAGGTACCAATTAGAATAAATTTTTTACCAAAAAGCTTCTACTTGACTCCTTCTACCCGATAAAGTGTATACATACAAAAAATCACATCAATGCTCAATCAATGAACATTTAAAGTTCAAGAAATGTACTATTTTTTAAATAATATTATAAACACAATTACAGTAAAATATATACTTATATATTTTTTGCTTTGTTGCTAATTTAAATTTACACTTTTATATAATTATTTATAATTTAAATTAAAAAAAGAACCTAAAAATTAATAAAATTACAGATATTAAAAGATCTAGATATTATTTTGAAAGATAAAACTTTTTGAACACTTTTATTCTATAACCAAAAATAAGACAAAACAAATACGTGTAAAATTATAAATAATAATAATAATATTAATAATATCAATAATAGGTACTATAATAATATTAAATATAGGTATAATCAAATACTACCTACCTACTATTGATTAATTACATTAATAAATCTACCTACCTACCTATATATTCCTAGCTGCCTCGCTCTATAAAGTCCCTCCTCAGACGGCCAGGCCACAGTAATTTCAATAATAATAACATTACCTATATTTAATCAATGATAATAATTAATGACTAATAAGTTATAATAGTTACCTACTTTAATCAATATTTTTTTTGTCGATCGTTTTAAATTTCTTTGTAAATAATTAGTTCATGAAATTAGTGTTTATATTAATATTGATAAAATTATGATATCTGAATGCGTCATAGTTTATAATACTATATTATATATTTTTCTTATATAGGGTGATTATTTTATCGTGTTCACTTAGGTTTTTCAATAAATATTTGTTTTATATTCATTTTTATCTTTTGTGAACTTAAAATATTTATAATTAGTATCTTAAGTTTACAAAAGATAAAAATTTAAAAAAGATAAATAGGTATTTACAGAAAAATTATGATTCAATGAACATTATATATAAATATATATAAAAACTAAAATATTGATTAGAAAAATCACAATTTACGTACACCTATCTATAATTTATATTTATGTATGCCATACTTATAAAGATACGTATAATAATTAGAACTATCATGTTAATGAATTGAATTTTTTTCTGTGAGTCTTACACAATGTAAACCAAACTACAAATTTATTTTATAGTTCATAGATAAGATCTATAATTTTCATTTTGCATTTGATGGCCATTTTTGTTTTAAATACTTATATCTTTTTATTGATAGATAATATATCATTTATCATGATTTTAGGGAATTTTTCATGTTATAGCATGTTATATAATTTATTTATGTATAGGACATTTTTTTATAAGATATCGTTTAGTAAAAATATTATCAGTCCTAGTGAATAATGAAAATAAAAATATGTCAAAATTAACTTTCTAATTGTTATAGTATTTTTCTACATATTTTCTTTACATATATTACATATTATTTTATTATTTACTAGCTATATTTTGTTCATATTTTCTCTATTACATATAAAGTTGTATTTGTAAATTAATGAATTTTTTTAATATTTAAAACAAATATTGAATCATTTTTAGATTACTATTAAGATTTTACGTCTTAAATACTATTTAACAGGATGCCGTACTTACACATTTTTAATGAAAAACTTGCATTGATTATTTATAATCTATGGTAGTATATATAGTATATATAGGGAATATTTTGATATGAATAATTTCACGAATTTACCATTATTACTCTATTTCTTCAGTGGCCCTATTTTATTTGTTCATATTATTATCAAATAGTGGGTATTGTTTTTGACTGCGTAATAAATAGTATTAAATAAAGTTTTTTTTTTTACTTATTTTAGTCTATAGAAATAGATTTTTATTGAATTGTGTTTAAATGAATTACCACCAGATGGCGGTTAATGTACTCAATATGATTCAATTCAATTTATTATTATTAATTTCTACATTACATATACATTAATTATTATAGGTAATAAATAATAATATATTATTGTTTCAAAATAATAAGAATTTATTTATAATATATTGTTACAATGCTTAATATTATTATTATTTAAAATCCAAAATTACATCATAATAGTTATTATCTTTAAATTTTGTTTTCTTAAAAAAAACATTTGTTTATGTCAGGCTGAAATTTAATATACTCGAATCTTATCATTAGTGCGTATTTTCGTGACAGAATCGAGAATAAGAAAACCAAAATATGTTTAGTGCAGATTACCTATATGTATTGTACTATTGCAAATCTTGGTAATTTAAATTCAAAGAATAATTAAATTTACGTATTTATATCAACTAATTTTGGTATTATACCCATACTCGCTATTAATTTGCAACTAGCATTTATATATAGTATTATAGTACAACCAACAACAAAATAGAAGTAACAAAAGTATAATAAATAATAATAATTGTACGAATTCTGTTCAATATCGTCCATGTATACGACTAACCTCCAGATATATCTATCTATTAGTTATTTATGTTTGATTATATTCTGTTAATTTTTTAAAAAAAATGCATTATTTTGCGTTCGTTTATTATCTGTGATTAATTTCAATTTCTTACCTACAATACCATTTTCATATTAAATAAGATATATCTACATCAAGTTCGTATATGTTATATAATATATAATAACCAATAGAAGGAACGACAATAGAACCAACTGAAAAAATAAATAATAATCCTATCCTGGGTCCTATCAAAGAGTGCAACGAAGTCCGTCTTTACCTCATTTTCATTCCCGTAATTTATTCATGAATAATTTTACATATGTACTTCGTTTTACCAATTTTACTATTTGGTTGTCAACTTACCTAATAGCGTTTTCAAGTACTTTTTTATAATATAATATGATATTTACATCAATTTTTAAATATCACGTTTTCTGTATATATAGACAGTAGCCATTTGAGTTTTATTTAATAATATTTTTGTCGTTATTATATATATTATTGATTAATCTCGATAATACAAATTATACTAATATGTATATGTGATTTTTTTTTCTTTATTGAACATTTTAATATATCACAAATTAATTATATCCATAAAATGTGGAAGGATAACGAAAAATATATAGACGATTACCCCAACTATCATGTTATTATTAATGTCAAATTATATTGTTATATTTATAAATAATGAGATGAATAAATTTAATGTAAGATCGTCATAAACTATATATTGGCGTTTGATAAATTGGGTTTTTTTTCGTACTGTAAATAAATATAGTATTCCCGATCATATATTATATTGGTATACTTATATATCTATATATCTGCTACGAGTATATTTAGGTCTATAGTAATTTTGTATAATTATGCGAAGCTGTATAATACGCACTGAAAACTGTAGAAAAATATTTTGACATTTTTTAAAATTGCTATAGAAACGAAATTAATTATTATTTATTTTCTTCGTAGTTTGAAACGTAATATATTTAAAACATTACATTTTAGATTCATATCAGATTTCGTGTTCAACCGAATACAGTAGATCAAATCTCTCCAAAAAACGGCTTTATTAATTTTATCCAATGTATAAACATTTTATTGGCCAGTAAAATTTATCAAGTAATCTAAAAGTATACGGTATAATTTTGAAAGTGCATATAATATATCCAAAGCTTATACGTCGTTCCTAGCTTCTATATCCGAAAGTTTCGGTTCTGTTTTAATTATATACTTATCACGAAATAACGTTTCGGTCTGATGAAGGTGTACATTTTGTTCATAATTTTCAAGTCACAAACTTTCCTATTGATAACTTTAATTATATATGACAAACCTCATTGTAAATCCTACCATGGCTTAAGAGCGACGACGAAAGTTACTCGACATTAACATTTTGAGCGAAGTAATGAACGTATATATAATATGGTATTAATAATATGATAAGTATGTGTTTATTTTTAAATACTTTTTTTATTTTATCTGTTATTAATCCACTTTGTGGATGTGACTTTATGTGGTTTGAAAATGATATAGAATAAGATTGTTATACTCTATAAAATAATATTCTTTTTTTAACATTCTGGTTTTCTGGTAAATTACGAAAAAAAGTCGAAGTTTATAGAATTTTGTTATTTCATAAAATTTGTTTTGTTTATTGTACATTATTATTATTATTTTCATAAACACAATACAATTTTAAAATACTACTGAAATGACGTAGTAGTGTTTGTAATTTTTTTTTTATTTTAAAATGTTAATAATTTTAAAGATTTGTCATTTTAGTTTTATAGATATTTTGATAAATTCAATCTGTAATTAGTATAATTTGTTACAAAATGAAAACTATTTAAAACCCATTATTATTTCTTACACCCTTTCCATAATATTTTATTATTATATAGCAATATACGAGTATTTATATGTTATTTATAATTATATTTAAGAGTATAGTTCTGTACTTAAATTCGTTGTTAATTTATTATTATTATAAAATAAACTTTATATAGGTACTATGTTTATTTATTTTTTTAAATTACAAAATATAATATATTTGGTAGAGGACGATAGTCTCATATATTTTATTTATTTTTTACATTACTAATTCATTAATATGCCAATAGCAAAATACATTTTTTTCTACGATATATCATAATTCACATATATATCAATCCATAAACTTGATTCTTTAACTTACTAAATATCTTTATATTTATCATTTTCAATACGTATTGTAAGCATTAAGTAGATATTTAAAAATTAATAAATATAATTGTATCCTCTACCCGTCGAGTAAATTGTAGTAGGTACTTACGTGCTTTACTGCCGAGAGCCGAACGAAATTTTGTTGGCAGTAATTTTACTTATGCGGCTATTATATTAATATAATAGAGAAAATTGATAGGTACTGTGTGTGCACCATATGTCAGCAGACAGAAGTTGCCCGATTTCGTCGTCATAGATGTTATAAATAATATTTCAAGTTCAAAGTGTAGTAAATCTTGTATGAATGTTAAACATTATTTACACTGACATGTATGTAGATTTGTCTAATTAGAACTCAAACCGTATGAAATAAAACAGATAGCTTTGATCTTTATTTGAATTTAATTATTATAAGTGGATGTCCTATTATAGTGTGAACATTGTAGATAATAGTGTAGTTATAATAATGTGATCTGTAATTTGAGTGTTCGTATCATATACATACAATACAGTAATATACTAATATACACAAGTATAATATTGCTATGTGAAATTTGAGATTATGGAGATAATATAATTTTTATATGGAATATCAAATCTACGATATATAGATATTGATTTTCTTTTCGACATAAAATACGCAAAGTATTTTGTGTTCTAAAAATATTATTTTTATTCATATACATTTAGTTTAAAGTACATAATATTAGATTTTCGTAAAAAAAAAAAAAAAAACAACGTTTTTGGGAGTGAATTAGTGTACTTATTATTGCAGTACTTTTACCTGTAAAAATAACCCGAGGCGAGAACTTCTATTCAAGCATCCTACTTTTTTCCTCCTATAGTTCATGGTTAAATGGTTAAATTTTAAATGCTTATAAATACTAAATTATTTCTTCAATATTCAATTTGTACATACATCGGACATGTTCAAATAAATATATAAAAATGTTTTAGAGTATGAAACAAAAATTAATGTTTACTGATTGAACAGAATTTTAAATCTATATACATTTATAGTAAATATAGTGTATTATTTATAAATACTGCATACTAAAATGTAGGGTACATAGTAAAAAATAGTTTTAAATGTATAATAATTAATGAATAAATTCATTATTGTATATGTTAAAAATATTTTATGTATTTAATGAGCTATAGTATAAGTATATATATATATATATAGTTTTTCTTTGATATACAATACTATAATACATTATAGTAAAATATATTTAGCTACTGACTACTGAGTATGAAGTTATTATAGTACTATATGTGAGTATGTGACGATAATTTATTCATAATTTCGTATTTCAAAACACAAACAATAGTATTAAAATTGTTTTATGAATATAATCTGATGTCATAAGACTGTGTATGTTTTTATTACAACTTCCAGACAAATCTTCATCTAATTATAGAGGCTAAAAACTTACATTTTCGTGCATGACTTGGCCTGTTAATTGTTGCATTATTTTATAATGCATTAAATATTTTAAGTACCTATATTTAAACTAGTAGTTTTGTTTACCTAAGTTAAAAAAAAATAATAATGCCCGAAAAAATGTCATTATATTTTAAAGCTGTTCCGACAGTTTTATATCATACCTATATAGTTTGTTAACCGTTGATCATATACATAATATATTTAAAATTTTATGCTAAATCCATAATAATTGGTTGTAAAACAATACATATATCTGTTGTTATTTTATGCAAGCAAATTTGTTATCAACTTAAGTATTAAACAGGTTTATTATCTTTTATACATATAATATGTATTATATATTTGTTACCGACTTTGTGATCTGATATATTATTATAGCACGATTATTACTTATATATATAATTATAATACATTAATACCTAAAATTTATAATATAAAATACATAGGTAATATTAAAATTCAATGTAAAGAATTAAATGGATACCTCAGCGGATAACATTCTAAAAACATGACTTTGGTGTGATATTATATATTTAAAATGTTTAGATATTGTAATTTGGTAGTGGTTCATTGCTACCTTTATCAAACTATTATAATATGACCAATGAGAGCGAATTTCGGTTATGAAACTAGAATTTGTTCGAAACAATTATTCTTTTTTTAAGTATAATATTTAGAGGGTCGAGAGGCCTATACGCTATAGCCTATATCTAAATAAGATTAATGTTTTCAAAAATCATTTTGTTTTTTTTTTTAGCGATATATGAAATATTTTACTTGGTGATATATTACATAAACTTATAATAATTGCACGGAAAGCCGTTTTTGAACTTGTTTTTTCAATATGGGGAGTGGGGATTAATATTTTACCATACAGATTATAGAATATATGAATGATCATTATTAGAAAAAATATAATTAAAAGGTATGGGATTTTTTTAGTAGGCACCTTAAATATTATTATCGTAATTAGACAAATTTAAGAATAAATAATTATATTATAGATGCGTGACATTAGCGTTTGTTGGTTTTTTATACAGTATATATGAGTATTGAGTACCTATGTGTATAGGTATAATATATTATGCCATTCAGAATTTTCCTAATCTCTTTAATTTAATTATATTTTTATCTTGTTCTATCTCACTTTATGGATAATTAATTCTATTATAATTTTTATCGTTTAGTTATTTTTTTTTTTAACGATCATAATGGTCGAACCTTTATATAGCTAGGAAGCATTAAATCGCAATTTTATCTTTTTATTTAAAGTTTAAACAAGAGCCTCATTGTAAAATAGGACCCTTTATATTATTAATAATAACAGTAGGTAGGTAGTATATTATATTATGCATTAAAAAAATTATATTTTATAAATAATTATGATTAATTATTATTTGCATATTAGATACCTGTCTAAATTTTTTTGATATTCATAATATAAACTAATATTTAATACACACCTACATAATATATATCTATATATGTAGAGTCAATATGATATACCTATTTTATTTTTAATTGGTAGTTAATTTCTCATTCACTACCATAAGAATTTATGAAAAAAAAGCAAAATCGAATATTTAAGCACATTAATCAAACAGTAGTTATATATTCTTAGCTTTCGATTGATATCTCATTTCAATAATCTGAATATTATATTTGTTTATTAATAATAATGAATTCAAACATCAAAAAAAGTGTACTGCGTATTAAAATGTATCTTGGTACCTATATATTATGTTATTATTAATATGTACGTTTACATAGGTATTATTGTATTATTAAATTATAATTGGAATATACATTCCTTAAATGAAAAAAATAAAAACATCAATTTTTTTCATTCCTTATATTTATTTTATTATAAATGCCAATACCCTTATGTATAAGGTGACGATTTTTTAAAATTTTAAAATTTTTAACATTGAAAAATTTGAAATTAATATTCAATATTTCTATTATACTTTATAAATATATGCACCTATATACAAATATGATTTGAACATAATATCTGATATTCTAGATTATAAAATAATCTTTAATAAATGAGAAATCTTAGATGAACTTCCCCTGATATTCCTCATATGATAAATTTATACGTTAAAATTATATTTTGTAGATATCAAACAGATTAAATATGTATTTGTCAAATTGACTTACCTTTTTAAATGTTGCTAAAAGTATAAAGATTTTGCAGATTGTCTTTTGTTGAGTTTTTATTTTTGTACTCTTTGCCAGTTTTTCATAATACTGTAACACAAATAAAGGAGAATAATTATTTAATGTTACCGAGAAATCTGTTTTAATTACAACTTTTCTGTGTAGACCATACACATTCGCGTTTTGTAACAATAATTTTGGATTCTATAAAAGCAAACCGCGGAGGATGTTATATTCGATTACCTATACAATATTGTTTTACCTATTTATTTTTAGAATAAACATTGGGGTAGGTAGTAAAATATTTTTAAAGTTTTATTTGTTATAAACATTTTATGGGCAATTTATTGTTATTTGAATTAAAAAAAAGGTCAAACGGAATATCAAGATCCCAAGTATTGAACTCGCTTCATGCTCACCTTGGCCCAAGCTATAAATTATTTATTATGAGTTCGAAGCCATGATAAATCATAATGAATTTAAAAAAAATTATTTTAAACGAAACTATAGAGGTTCACTATAAAAAAAAAATAATAATAATAAAATATAAAATAAGACAGTTACGTACTTATAATTATATTCCCACAGTTTCCTAAAGTTTAATTCGATTTGCAGTTCATTGATAGGACGAAAATGAAACTATCTTGCAATTCAGGAACTTATAAGTGTACTTAGAATTGTTTTTGCATAGTTTTTAATTAAAATATAATCATTTTTTATAATCACTTTGATGTAGTTATATTCCTAACTTTTTAAGATACTTGATTCATATTATACCATATTTGGTAAATTAAATTTGGAGATTATAATTTTGTATGTGTAATAAAATTTATTCACATAATAAAAATTTACAATTATAAATAATATGCATATAAAGTTGTATGCATATTACAATGTTTAAATTATCTGAATTATTTTACTTTGATAATGTTTACAATTCGTTATTATTGATTTTAGCATCGTTGTTAAAATATTAATCCATATTTGATGTAATTTGTCGATAGAAGTTTGTTAAAATTATTTGATGTAATGGTTTATTTCAGTAGATATACAAATGTACAGATTTCAAATTTTAATTTCAATTGTTTTACTTTTTTGAGCATTTTTATGCTATACAGGTAGTCTATTATAGAACTTTCATTTAGGTCAATGTAACACACACATAACTGAATTACTAATCTGATTACGAGAATATACGATACATTTTTTTAAGTAATCATCTCTATATTTTAATATTTGTATTTTTTTTTTTGAAATTCAAACATTATAAAGCCTGTATTATTCAAATTTATATGTATTTTAGACTTTTAGTATAAGTCATAATTTGTATACCTATATCTATATAATGACTAATATTAATTATAAGCCGAGAATCTAATGAGCAACGACTACATCGAATGTTAATTGTATTATTAACATAACTTTGTTGATTATCCTGTCGTTGAATTTTATTAACGACTTTATAGTTTGTATTGTGTTAACGAAACCATTTTTTTTAAGCAAATGTCCAATTTGTTATTCCAATTATTTAGGTTGGTTTGATTTTTATACGAACTACATGAAAATATAATTTTACATTATTTTTGTTATATACCTACCTAATATTATATTATGCCTGGAAATTAGGAATAGTGTTTACCATTTATAAAAAGGTTTAAAACCTAAATATCAGTTTATAAATAAAAGTTTTTTTTGTTGTAAAATTATATTGTACTTAATTGTTTTGAATTAGGTAGGTATATTATATATATATAAAAAAAGTTGACTATATAAGGACGTTACGAATGTTACGTGCGTCATATAAATTACCCTATGTATTATACTGATACCTACCGATAACTGCAGCTAACTATTAATAATAATAATATTAAGTACCAAATTATCCTCGAAATACTGTACTTAAAAAAACCGGTTAGTGTCTGCATATTAAATTTAAATTTGAATAATTTAGTTTATTAAATTTAATAGTAATAGCAATAGTATAATAGCGCATTATTATAACTATAGTATATACGAATACATATATTTATATATATATATATATATATATAGTATATGTCCCATACTATATGGTTATTCTAGTAGTTTGTATACTATTCTTACAGTTCAAACTTAAAATACTCATTTAGTTAATTAATTTTTTCAAGCTGGGCCTGTCTAATATCATGTAGATGTAGTGAGAAAACGTGTACAATAAATGTAATTTCGACCAATTTTTCTAAAATTCTCTGATCAAATTATTTCGTTCAGGTAGAAAGAGGTGATAAAAACGAATCTAGGAAAAAAAGCCAAAGAAAAAAAAGATAAATTGTTTTAGTTTGATTTTTATACATAATATAACAAAATAATAATAACTAGGATAACTTAATTCTAAAATTCATTAACACAACACATATTATACGTAATATTATATTATATCTGTGATAATTGAAAATTATGTATTTATTATACCTACGGTTAATTAAAATGTGATTATACCTATATTATGTTATGAGAAATTAATGAAAATGTAATAAAAATACCTAGTTATCATTATTTTGTTATAATATGTATAAAATCCATACTAAAAAAATTTGTCTTTTTTTGTCCTTGGCTTTTTATTCTATGGCTTTTTTTTCTGCGGCTAATTTTTCTTTAGCTTTTTTCCGTGGGTTTTTTTCCCCTATTACCGATAAAAACGAAGGTACATAACCTTTATATGATACGCATAATATTGTTCCAACCGCAGAAAAACAATTTATTCGATGATCGTTTTTACTCCATAACTTGTACTCGTTATCTGCTCGTCGCTGCAGGTACCCCATGTACGTATCTATAATACAATATGTATTATAATATCGCATTGAATGTAGATCAATGATAATGTCTAGTATAATTATACGGTACAATACCATTATAGCGTCTTATATCATTTTTTTTTTGTTCTCGCGATCACGATCCTCGATCACTCGCACATATACATACCCATTCTGGGGTAGTCGTTTCTAAAGTTTCGCTACTACAGGATATGGCCCGGAGATACTGAAAAGTGACGACCAATTTACTCAGTATATCATTGTGATAGTATATTATATTTTATACGAGTATTCTCGTGTGTATACTATTTTAGTGTGTATCATTAATTAATGCTGCACGAACCACTAGATTTATGATGACGTTCTGTGAAATAAGAAAATGAGCTAAATCCTTCTTTTCCTTTTCCTTTTCCTTTTTTTTTTTTTTTTTGTCTTTACAATAATCAGTGTTTTCAGTCAAAATTGTTCGAAAAAATAAATAAATATAATTCTCATCTTTATACATAATTTTTCAGTTATGCAGTTTTTCGAAAAATAGTGCCGTTTATGAATATTTTATATAACGTAGTGTATACAGGGGTGATAAAACATTGTGCTCTCGAGTTTCACGTCAAAAAATCGTGCGGTGCGATATTATATTTGATATTCTGTGATGTTATTTTTCTACCGCATTATATTTTTACATAGTAATATTGTCAAATTAAATTGTTTCGTAAATATACCGAAATTAATTAACTATTCGACGTCGAGTATATTGTATATTAGATTTCGACTGTTATATGTAATACTGTGATATATTGTATAATATATTAGTGTATAGATAGGTTAGGTACTGTATTATATATGGTAAGAATATATTGTGGGGTATCTCGTTAATAGATTTTTTCCATTAGTTTGCCTATTGAACTACAGACCTTCAATTTACCAACTCATTGCCGACTGGATTTAATTTTATCGACTTTATTTCCCGAAGTGTGTGCGTGAAAGGGTGTTTCACAACCTAATAATTGTTGCAGACTGTTAACTCTGTTCTATTTTTTTTATCATATACGTTTTTTAAGAATTAAAATATGTTTCAATCCTTCAAACATTTTTTCAATTCTTGAAGTGTTAATTGCAGCACACGTTGTTTTTATAACATAACAATAATTTAAATGTTTATCAAAAATAAAATCATTTCAAAATTTGTCAATTCATGAACCTCCATGGAGCTACAAAGTTAGCATGACTTAAAAAAAAACCTTCCAACAAAATCCAACAACTTCCATGTAGAGTTTGTTGGAAAGTATTTTTAAAGTTATTCGGCCGTAAAGTCTATAGTGTTATAGTTCATACCCAGTACTACATGGAAAAGAAAAACACATTTTAATAGCCCAACGACATGCATATACATCAACTGTATATTATCGGAAAATATTTTAAGATTTGATCTACTTTTAAGTTTAAAGTACTAACTTTATGACCTGAGAAACATAAAAAAATTGATAATAAATTTAAAAAAAAGTTCAGACAACCAACGACTTGTTTAATACGCCCAACAAACTTACTTTTACATCATAAAAGAATCAGGGAGATTGTACGGGCCGGCTGCGTATAATAATAACACGCGCACACCGGACTCCAAATACTTCGCGCGCACTACCTAACACTTTATCTGAACCGACTCGGTCGGCCACACGGTGTGTATATGAGTGAATAGA
>JAIPRL010000143.1:38039-201200 GCA_025469235.1 Pemphigus obesinymphae
ACGATGACCGACAACGACGGATGTGTATTACTCACGGACGGAGAACTTAATTATAACAATAAATGACGATTCGCGTCTGAGCCCTCAAGTGGCGATTTGCGCACACTTATTGTATATAAAAAAAAAAAACAATTATTTGGTGATTCGCACCTGCGGACGTAAAATGATCGACAAAAAAAAACGGGTGTCTCCACGACGTTGATCATAACAGGACTGACGAAAAACAATAATAAAATTCACAAAAACAGATAAACATTTACTTATAATTAATGTGTGTGTGTGTGTGGCCGACCGGTGACTACGGCGATCGTGAAAATAAATAATAATATTTAGATTAGAGCAATTAACCCACCGATAATAACAAAAATACTTATGATATTCAAGCCTCAACAGAGATCGTAGGGAAGAGATCCTAACATGTTTCATTATATTTTTAATGTTCTTTTAACTCTAGCACTACACGTTTTCCATAATTCATGTAAAAAAAAAAAAATAATAATACATTTTTTTTTAATAATATATTTAGACGTCCAATAACTTTTGAAAACATGGTATAAAATATTATAAATACAAATACATTATTATATTAGGCACTTATATCGCTTTTATAATGTGCAAATAAGCTTGTTGGACCATTTTCAAAAGTTGTTGGAAGTCAAACTATGTTATTTAAAAAAAAAAAATTAAATATTTTACATGAATAATGGGAAAAGTGTAGAGTAAAAAGATCTTATAAATATAATGAAACATGTAAGAATCTTTTTGATTTTTCTATGATATAAAAGTAAGTTTGTTGGTATATATAAATAAATACTCAGTTTCTACAAAATAATTCTACAAGTAACTCAACACCAAAATATTAAGTTTGTTGGACCTATTAGAAAAGTTGTTGGTTATTTGAACTTAAAATTTTTCGTCTGAATTGAATTTTATACCCTTGAGATATTCCTTAAGCTTCGGAAATAAAAAAAAAATCACACGGTACCAAATTTGGACTGTAGGGTGGATGTGGAATGACTTGAAATCCTAGTGAATCAATTGTTTCTATTGTGGCACGGCTGCAATGAGGTCTCGCATTGTCATGATGAAGCAGAAGTTGGGTATATAATATTTGGTCTGACATGCTTTATTCTTTTTTTTAGTCTTTTTAGTGTCTCTATATATTGTAGAGAATTTATTGTGGTTCCTTTCTCCAAATATTCAGTATGGACCACATCTTTTGAGTCCCAAAACACAGTCAACATAACTTTCCTAGCTGACGCTTGAACTTTAAACTTCTTTGAACACAGTGAAGTTTTATGACGAAACTCCATTGACGGTTTTTTGTTTTCAGGATCATAATGATGTACCCAATCTCCAGTAACAATAATATTCAAAAAATGCTCTTTTTCGCGGTTGTAACGAGAAAGAAGTTGTCTACAAGGTTTTATTTCATTTCTTCTGTCAGCATTCTTGGGACCCACCTTGCGCATATTTTTCGATATTCAAGTTCAGATAGAATGTCCTGAACTCGTTCTTTAGATATTCCTAACGCTACTGCTATTTGCTATTCCTGATTGTTTGATCCTTCGATTTGCCTGAACCAAATCATCGACTTTTTTCTTGTGGGCCGCATCAGTAACCGTCACGGGCCACCCACTTCGATCCTGATCGCCAATATTAGCTTTTCCAACTTCACAACATTTAACCCGTAATACCCAATGACGAACCGAACTAACATTGAGAGTTTCATTGCCATAAACCACGAGTAAACGTCTATAAATATCGATAGGTTTAACATTTTCTGCGACAAGAAATTCAATTACAGCACGCTGTTTGAACCGCACATCTTGAGGGGCTGTCATAATGTAAATAATAAAATAATAACTTTACACTATCGCGTCTTCGCACACACTAAACCTACAATATTAGCTATTAAATGTTTAATAAATCAAAAACGTATCTTATATTTAAAAATAATTATGAGATAAGAGGCATTACATATCAGCCTGCCCTAGTAGTTTAACTTTTCAAAAATTTTCCATCAAATTCCAACAAATATCCAGTATTCTCTTGACATTTATGAATGTTGTTGGATCATTTAAAAGGGTTTTTCTTTCACATGAAGTGCTGGGTATGAACCTGGCATTAACTTTTAAAATACTTCCCAACAATTGTCCAACAAGAGTTTATTGGAATGATTTTTTCCAAGTTGTGCTAAGTTTGTATGGCTAGCTTTACGTAGGTGATCCGATTTATGAATCTGTTAAGATGTTGCTACACTTGAATTTGCTTTCTCTATCTAGTTAACTGACAATATAGGAAATATACGCTCATCATTATTTTTACAACTTCATTAATTCATTAAAAACATTAGAGTGAATTTAGCTGTTACCAAATTGTAAAGAGAAATATATCTATATTTAAGTTATTGGGACTCAAAAATAGTTATACTACAGGTATCTCTTTACGAATCCTCTAATAAATAACTCAGAGAAAAAATTATTTTATATTACATTATTTATATTATTTTTTTACATACATACTTTATAGTTCATTAACTAATTTTTCGATATTTAATATATTTTTTTCTATTGACTCCTATGTGTATGTAATAATTTACTAGTTTTACTTTTTTTAGAATCTATTTGTTTTACGGCAATGGTTATTTATGTGCTTATAATTATTTTATTAATATTTAATTAATTTTTATTATATATATATATTGTACCTATCGTTATGCGACATTTTTTATTTAATTGAAACTATTGAATAAAATAAAAAAATAGATTTTTAATTTTTTTTTTTTTTATACCTATAATGTTTCAACTTAAAAATTATAAAAATGACTAATTGGTAATTTGTTCACTAATATTAAATGATCTAGAAAATATAGTTCTGTGGACGTTTTCTAAAGTTGTGTAGTAGGAATCTTAGTAAATAATGTTTGGGGTTATTTTTTCCGAGGTTATTATTTCGTGTTATCTCTTTTTACATATTAAAACTTTCAGTAAAAACGAAGCTATGGCATAGAAAATCTCATCTATAAACGTGAAAATGGGTAAATTTACTTAAATATTAGAATTTACGAAGTTGTAAGAATACCGTACGTAAATTTCCTACATCGTTAGTTACTTAGACGGGGAAAGCGAATATGGGTATAATGTCCTCTTAAAATGACAATCGTTTAAAACAAACGAAATTTCAACAATATGATGAATCAATTCAAAGTTTTTCAAACTTTTGCTATGCATCCGCATCTATTAATATTATTAAATGGTATACATTAAATATATCATACACTACCTATCATTATAATCAAATATTAAAATTGGACGTGATCTGAACTAACTTAACAAAACTGTATCTGGGTGGCTATTTTGTGTAGAATTATTCAAGTATTTTATATATTAATACTAAAATAAATTATTACTCCTTATAATTTAGGTATTATGTGATGATACATGTATATTGGTCACGAGACGTTCGCGGCAGCCCAGCCGATTCATTCTACTTACGCGCTCGCGACAGTGTAGTGCACGGAGTTACTAATATATTATCATGATTATAAAATATAATCAATTTTATTTTATTTTTATAATAATAATACTATTAATATATTTATTATTTCCTATAAAATTCTATGTCTATCAATAAGTTTTTAATATACCTAGGACATTTTCCCCCCTAAAAATAAAATATAACATTAATATAAAACTTCACAATATGTACTCCTGCCTATTAGTAAATAATTACTATCATAATATTCAGGTTGAATAAACTATACTGCAGGGCTTCGGAAAGCAGTCGGAAAAATTAAGTTCAGTCGGCAAAGAAAAAGTAGATGGCTTTTTTTTTTTTTGCCTATTCACGTTTTGAATGAAGTATTATGGAATTTGAAGTCTATAAATGATTAGGATTTTAGTCGGAAAAATGATGTTTGATTACCCTTTTATTTTTTTTGTCTATTTTATATTTTGAAGAGAAGTAACATATTATTTTTTTTTCAAATTTTCACCCCCCCCCCCAAAAAAAAAAAAAAAATCTTTCCTCAGGACGGCCCTGATACTAAACATAGATAATATATATTATACTCATTACTCAGTGTTTTTAATAAAAAAAATCAATATAATTATTTAAAATTTTAGGATGATAAAAATAAGTACATTAATTTAGGGCAATAGTACCTGTACATCACAAAAATAATATGGATTATTAAAATAAAAGTATTAATTTGAATATTATGTTGTATAATAATTGTTGTTATAATCATGATATATATATAGTAACTCTGCGTTATTCCGCTGCGCGCGCGTACGTATAGGATGCCTCGGCTCGGCTACCGCGAACGTCTCGTTATTGGTCTGCTAATAAACTCTACTAAAAATTGGTACTAAAATCACTTAATGACACTATATGATTATACAGTCAATAAAAGTCATATAATATTTGTTTCATATATAAATATTGATATCTTAAAAATTGATTTCTAAAATGTAGTACCTACTTATAAACACATTTATTTAGAATAAAAATTTCATAATTCATTTAATATTTACTTAAATTTAACATTTTAGAATTATTATTTTTTGATTGAAAAATATATTTTATTTTTAGATATTAAAAATTCAATGTTGAATACAAATTTAAAAACAATTAACGTCTTATTTCGATTTAAAGTAAAATAATCAATTTTCTATTATATTTGGCTAAAATACATTTTTAAAATGATGTTCGAAATATTTGTCCAATTGTACTTCCATTTACAACAATATATTAATATATGTATATATATATACTTGTATACACGCATAAGTATAATACTATCACAGTGCCACTTACCTATATTAGAAAATATATTGTATGATTAATATATCATGAGTTCCAACGTGGTTCTTAACTCACAATAGGTATCTCAGTAGGTAAGGTGTTATATATACATCTATATGCATAAAAGGTTACCCGCTGTTGAGTTAGGTTATAGGTTATGTTTGGTTAGATTTTTTATAGTTACAACAGCGTTAAGATACCATTTGGACACTGGTGTCTAATTTCGACACTTTTAATGGTTTTGTTGTATTCAAAATGTAATGTTGGCTGGTGTTTGGCACACGTCCAGGATTATCAAATTTAATACACGACACAAATATTTTTACTCGGGTAGTTGGTCTACGCCATATAAAATCGAAATGAAGGTTTTAAAAATGCTTATAAAGACATTGATTAGAGTTTAAAGCTCATGAAATAAAAGTGTCTGATTAAGAAATTCAGGAATGAATCCTAAAAGAAAATGAAATCCTGATGAATTAATATTCTTGTTAACAGATGTGATTTCTAAGGGGTTCTGTATAGGCAATTATTATGACATTTTAAGAAAAATAAAAATCTTATAATTTAAATATATTTATGTACATTTTAGAAGTAATTTATAAATAGATCTGTGTCAGTAGCACTTTTTATTGTTGTATAATCATAATATTTATTAATAAAACTGTTTTGCGGGAGAAACATTGTTCTCGGGCTGTAATTGTAATTATAATTATAAGAAATCAAATTTTTACATAATATAATAGACAAAGTTATCTGTGTTCTACTGTCGTATATTTTCGATATCACAAGTATATCTAATGTTATTTCATCTGTAAAAATCCCACATAAAATAGTTTTTATAAAATAAATTCTTTTTTTTTTTAAGATTTTATGTTTTTTAAAAAATACAACGGTAGAATACAGATAACTTTATCTACAATATTGCGTCAAAATTTGATTTCTTAATTAGAACTACAGTACGAGAACAACTTTTTCTCGCAGTTTTTACGATAAAATAATGCATGTGTGGCGTCCTCTTAATATGATTTTATTTACAAAATGTATATAGATGTATATTATAATTATTCGGGCATATACTACATTGTCGGAACGTACAGACTGCAGGTGATGCGCAAAAGCGGTCTATTTTTCCGAGCAACTATAGGTATACTTGTGTATACTAAATGGACTATATAGAACGAATTTTCTGTCAAAAATTCACCAAAACTTCTACTCGAATTTTTCTCCGCCCAAAAATTTTTCCAGAAAAAAAAAATTAAATTAGTTCCCTTCTGATTCTGAAAATTATATAGGTTTTTTTTTTTGTGGGAGGGAAGGTGAATGCAGGGGAGACATAGCTACTTCTAATGATTTTGCGTATATCATATAGCGTTCCCCCTTATTTGATTAATTGAGGAACACGGAGAATGCTATACCAATCTACATGTTAACTTAACATTTTTTTAATTTGAAATATCTTAGTAAAATAATTAAATTATAAAAGTTGGATGGAAATACACAATTTTAAACAGCCTATATTATCCATTATTGTTAATTATTATATAATAAATAGCATGGCTTATTACTAATTAATCATTGTCTTAATAGTTTATTTTTTAAAATAAATTTAGAATATTTTTAAATATTTTTCTTGAATGGAAAAAAAGTAAAATAATAGTAAAAGTATAATAATAATAATAATAATAATATTATAAGTAAATAAAAAAGAAATTAACATGTTTATTTATAGAGGTGGTGTTTATTGTGCCTTCGGTTCTTGGACGGGATATAGTGTTGTATTATTATTTTAGATTTGAAAGGAAAAATAAATCGGTATTTAAAAAATGATTGTGAGTGATGTTTTACAATTTTCCGTTTTCTAACAATAATTTTTTAAATTTTAAATTAAATTTTCATTAGTTTATGCTTTAGAAAACTATTGGGAAAATCGAAAAATGACCTCTCCTAAAGTACCAACTATTATATAGAATGAATTTAATATTTTAGGATTCGTTGATGTGATTAACTATGACCGTCCTTTTTGGCCGTATACGATTGCCTATACGATCAAACGATTGCTACAAGACTATAAAGATACATAAATAAGCAAAAAAATGAGTGCATAATGTTGCCATATGATAATATGCACATGTATAGGGAGACGAGAGATTTCTTTTTTTGAAATCACAACTCAATTAATGAAAAGCTAATTTTTGTGTACATTTTTGTAAATATTAATGTTCTTTGTAGATGTGACCGAAAGACGTACGCTTAATTCATATTAAATTTAATCTATTACTTATTCGACGTGGTGATTCATAGAAAATTGGGGATATTTTCGAATTAAACTGTCAATCGAGCGAAGCGAGCGAGTGACCCGGGCCGGGTTTATAGGTGTGACAGAAAGTTTTCGTGTAAATGTTCATAATTTTCATTATATCGATGTAAATCATATTAAAAATAAATTACAATTTACTAAGCCATAGTTACAAAAATCAGCGAAATATCAGTAATTTAAATATCGCAATTACTTTGTCAATTATTCCAATTCAAATTTTTGATTTCGAAGAAAATTTAAAACCTAATTTGAAAAAAGTGCAATCCATTTAAAAAAAGATACAATTATTAAAATATTGCATATGTCTGTATTTGGAAGTAAATAGTAAAATCGGAAAAATGGAATTATTAAATGTTGAAAAAAAAAAAAATGGAAATTTGAACTACTTACATTTCGTCTGAAAACACGTAATGCACAAATATTTAAACTGGTACTCACAGAGATCAAAAACAATCCGATCGTTTAGAATTTTTCAAGATTTTTATCTATTATTCTCGTTTTTTTTTTTAATGTGAGCAAGACTCCTGGGATCTGGGAGTCTATAGAACTATAGCCGGGGTCTCAGTCAGACTCTGGGCCGATGTGGCCCATGCTTACTACATTCATAACTCATTATAGGCATGTATAAGGCTCATATAACTTATAGTAATATGCATATTATAAACAAGTTGTCATTATCAAAAACAATAAATATTGATTTTGCCGATAAATTTAATAATATTTAAAATATATAGATACGAGTATATATATAGGTACCTCTATAAAGAATAAGTTTATTTAACTTATTTTGTGATATATATACCTATATATAATATCGATGACAATAAATAGATTTCCTTATCGGTAAAATTAAATTATCAGTTTTTATATTATTGTAGATCATTGAAAAGCAATTATCGGTCGGGGTTAATTTACGGCCTTGGCCATCAGAGGTACCGGGCCCACCGGGAAGTTTCCCGGTATCCCTGTGGGCCAAACCGCCCCTGTTAATGTAGGTACTACAAAAATTAGTTGCCTCTCCCCGCCCCCTACCACCAACACTGAAAAATAACAGTGTATCGTCTGCACGTCCTCTCGATGTTTTTTTTTTTTTTTTTGGCCAACAACTCAACCACCGGGAGTCTTTATATATATATATATATTTTATCCGCGGCCGTCTAACTGTAGCAGTATAATAATAATATGTAATCGCGTGTACATCGGCGAATTATTCAGTCATTCCGGTAACGTACGCGCGTATCTGTATATACCTTTACATAATATATATGCGGTATATAAAATACATATATATCTTACATATACGGTATATAAAATATATATACCGCATATACGGTATATAATATGTGTATACACAACGGTATTATATACACCTACTATAATAATATACAATATATATATATATACAGTATATACACCATCCATCCATCGTTCATATTATATATATATATATACGTTTAGGTTTATAAAGGGTTGGCGATGAATTATGAATGGATAAGAGATCACGCCGTTCGTTCCCGCGGGCCGTTTACGGTGCTGTTGTCCGCCTGAGAGCGCGACGGTCGCGGCGACGTCGACACGGCCGGCCAAAACTTTCGGTGTGCCGGCTAAGGGGGCGTCGTCGTATAAAGTTCCCCCACCGCGCCTCCCCCGACCGCACACATCCGCACCTCGCCCCGCCTCGTCCAGTTCTACTACACCGCGCCGCCGACTATATACGTTTCCGCGCGCGCACCGGCCCGAATTCGCCTCCGCGCGCGCGTTATTGTCGCTCGTACCGTTTCGCCGCCCGCACGGTCGCCTCTGTAGATACGCCACCGTCGCCGCCGCCGCCGCCGGTGTCTCGTGTCGTGTGCCACCGCCGCCGCCGCCGCCGCACGCCACTTGCCGTGTTTATATCGCGTCCACACACTGCTGCGTGTCGGTTTATCAGACGAATAATAAAAAAAAAATATTAAAAATTAAATTACATTTCTTTGACTTTTTTTTTTTTTTTGATTTTCGAAATTTTCTATTCGAAAATAGAATACGAAAATTGACGAAACCTCGTAATAGGTATATATCCGTAATATATATACATATATATATATCCGTCGTCCGTATCAAATAAATCGCCAAATACAAAATATACTGACGAAAAAAGTGATTGAAAAAAAAAAAACGCACACAAAATATTCAAAATAAACCGTCAAGTTCGTTTTATGACATCATCGGAAATTCCTACGTAATATACGCAATGTCGGCCACTAAGGTACATATATATATATATATATATATAAATTATTATATTTTGAAAACGATTTTTTTTCCATCTTACGATATAGCATGTGTGTTTGTGCAGTGTACAAGTTATAATGTGTAATTATCATGCGTAAAAAAAAAAAACGAAAAATATTCGAAATGATAAAATTTGGTGAACTGTTGTACCAACCCGCGGGCATGGAATGTAATTTATATTCAAATTGTAGTACCTACTTGTTTTTGGTTTGTGATCATATGGTTTTAATCATAATAATCTATAGTTTGTAAATTGTATTTTATGGTGGTTTTGCGAAAATTCGAGATAGAAATTGTGTTTGGCAACAGAGGAAAGATGAAAATACCAACGTAGAATAAGTGAAAATTTGACTGTTCATTAAAACTCGGCCTAGTTTTGAATAATACATGAGCTTCGGGAAAGGCTTATTTATTGTATAAATGTGTGTGTATGTGTATAATAAATATATTGTGTATCATGTATGTGTTGTATGTACGTGCACGATGTACGTGCGTCAGAAAATATATAATATAAAATAATATATATTCATGGTGGGAAAAAAACGGGTTTAAACTCGGCATTGCGATTTATGGTCGTTAAGCCAATACATGTGCTACTATATTCGATCTAGGTATGTAGAAAGCAACCTGGTGACATTACAAAATGAAAAAATAACAATTATTTCACGTAAACAATTATATTACAGTAGGTATATATATATATATATATATATATATATATATATTCAAACGGATTCATATATTATAGCCTTATAGACGTGTGGTTTGATCATTGTTTAGCGAAACTAATTTAAACGAGAGAATAATGTATACATACCTATATTGTATGCCTATAATATAATAATAATACCTATATTCTCACATAATATATGTAAAAGTTAAAAATTAAGTTTTAAGTTATTTTTTTTTAAATAACATTTAACTAAACGAATATAGCTGGTACTTTTAAAATTTACTAACTAAATAACTACCTAATAGTTATTACTCTCTCTGGTTACTTCTTACAATAATGTGTAATGTAAACTTAACGAGTTATTTTTTATTAAGTTACTTGGAAAAAATTATTTTTTCGATATTTTTTAAAATTTCGTTTTAATTTTCTTATTATTTGATTTATTGTTAATACGAGTAAATCGTAAAATTTACCTCTGTGATTGCTGCTGTGACCGTATAAGTGTATCTAATTTATCTACTCTAATATGTTAATTTTATTAATAGATACTTTATGATACACCGAAATTTCCAAAACACCTTATTATTAAGATTCAAGAAAATATTCACTCGAGTAACAAAATAGTAAAAAAAAAAATTAAAAAACAATATTAAATTTAAATTATTTACTTACTTTTAACTCGGTTGTTTTTTTTTAACGAAATTATTTAGAGCAAATTTTAACCTAATTTATAGTATTCTAAACTATGTATTACTGAACTTAAACTTGTTATTTTTAAAAAAAAAAAGTTACATGTGACTTGCTTAGCAAGAAATCTTATATAATATATACTATATGTAATAATCGACTATTATTTTATGTATGTATATAGTTTACAACTATACTCCTCAATTTAATATCAAGTAGGTACTATGATAAGCTTATGAAATTATTTCAAAAACTGTTTTAAATGTTTTTTTAGTACAAATTTTATATTATGAGTATGATATACATATGCGTAACTACGAAACTTGAAATTGGAAATATAGTATCCTCCTGTACTGTATTATATTCTATATAGGTATATATGCGTTTAAAATAAAATGTTAGAAATATTAAACATTACTTTATTTTAACACCTCCTATACCGTTTGAATACATTTATATTGAATTTTAAATTGGAATATATTGTTTCTCTGAAATTTTTTTGTCGTAACTGCAGTAGGTATAAATAGAAAATAGCATGAAATTACGGAATTCGAAATTCATATTAAGTAAAATTTTTTTTTTAATTGAAATCTCACATTTCATGTCAACTAAAATATTAAGAGAATACTACATCGATGGTTTTCAGTATTAAAAACATAGGTAAAACTGTTAAAATGATTATATTATTATATAGATTAAAATCGATAGAGAATACAATTTGAATGAATCTCATTTGGTATTTTAAGTTTATAACTTTTAAAAGAAGTTATTAAAATTTAAAAAAAATCAACTTTATAAAACTAAAATAATTATTTTTAAATGAATACATTTTTAAAATCGAAATAAGGTTCATTCCAAAATGTTGTCCTTTATTGATTTGATGGGTGTTTAAACTCTAAAAATACTTTATGAACCCGGTCGTTTTAATAATTTTGCGTAAAAATATATTTTTTTTACAAATATCGTGTTTACACAATCATAAAAAGTGATATTGATATGGGATCAATTTTACCTAATCATTGAAATGTGTAAATTATTAAAAAAAAATGTATGAATAAATAAATAGATATATATATAGGTATAATAGGTATATATAATAATTGTATAATTCCTCAAATATTATCAATATGAATGTACGTTTTGGAGGCTATATAATATGGTCAAATGATTTTCATTTTAAATCCCTGAAGAGATTTTATAGGGAAAATAGCGAAACGCTGATTATGTCCAGCTTGTCCATACTCATATTATTTCAAATATAGGTGGTTATATATTGGATAACTGAATAATTGATATGAGGTTGAATATTTATTTTCTTTATATACGTTTCCTTTACAGGATAAATCGACATAGCACCTGTATATTAATTTTCTTTATCTATCTCTGTCTTTCTATATTCACATCGAAACGATCGAAACATGCATTTTTCTATACGAAAAATCAAAATGTAAACCCATTTAGGTATATATATATACTATAAGTAGGTATACGATATTATTTTATGTATACTTTATATTTATCTCTCGGGGATTTTACGTATGTATTTATAATAATATATTTGTCAGTCACCTTGTTTTTTATTTATGCGGGGAAGTTAATTTTGTTGTTGTATATAAACGATATTCATTTGCTGTTTTTGTCATAATATACATATTGTATTATATAGTATATATACTGCAGCAACCTTTTCTTCTATGCATCGAAAATATCTTCGTTTCTGTATACTACCTATATATAAGCTTATATTGTGCAATATTCGCATTATAATAATATTTGTAATAATTCGTAGCATTGTGTTTTGTTATACGTAGATATACTTGCGCATGGTTTAATTATTAATCTTCGTTAATTAAGATAATATATATTATGCATTTTCAGTATGGATATAAGATAATAATATATACACATTAAATTAGTAAATACATGTATAAATCCTTTATTCGCGTATTTTTTTATTTAAACGTATACATTTTCATACAAATATTATATTTAAACAGTTTGTATATATTTACATATATTATATTGTATTCAAATATAAGTATAGATAGATGTTATGAATCATGTTTTAAGAAAATGATCAAAAAGTAATTTATTATCAGTCAATTAATTTTTATTTTCGTATCATATTGCAAATTTTGATAACATTCATTAACATGTGAAAATAGATAGATATTTATATAATATTATAAAATATATTTTTTATATAAAAGGTACTGAGTAAAATGAGCAAACCCTTGCAGGATACGAAATTATATACTGTCTTGTATTTTAATGCATTTTAATTTTTAACTTCTAAACAAAACAAAAGTAATTCATTCGAAAAAAATAAAGACAAATTATTGTAAAATCCATATATTATGCAGATGAGTTAACCCAGTGTTATTATTAAATTCGTCTATATAGTAACTAAATAAAAATGAAAAATTCCTAATACCTTAAAATTAGTTATTTAATTAATTAATTATGCCCAAGGTATATTAGAAGAAATTGAATTTTAAGTATTTATAGATACGCGCGATATTAAATTCAAAACCAAATGTTATATAAACAGAACAAAAACTTTCAAATTGACAAAATAAAAAGGTTGTAGTAATAACTAATAATTAAAGATCATTTAAACAATCCCTGTGTAGATATATATAGTATAATTAATTTAACGACCCTCACAAACATGTGTATTTTTTTTTATCGCTCCTTTAAATAGTAGTAAGCAATAAATTATAAAAGTAAAATAAATCGATACCTATATATATATATATATATATAGTATATATAATATATATATAATATATATACTATATATACTTGTTATAAAAAATAACAATATATATATATTTATTTTTTATATGTATTTATTTTTATTTTATAAGATTATTGAATTTTTTGAATTAATTAATTTTTGAATTTTAAGTATATCTAAATTAGGTATAAAAGTTTTTTTCAAATGTTATTTAATATGAATTTTATGTTTATCTTTCATCTTTACTGTATATACATTATTTAGCACATTGAAAATATTTGTTTTAATTGCCTATTTTGGTAAAACACAGATTTTATTAAGTAGATTATGTACATATATACATTTGAAATTTGAATAGGTATCTATATAAACTATTCTCATTCATTGTCTTTTACGAAATATTTAATAATAATCTTTAAAAACAGTCTAACAGAATTTAATTTTAATACTTAATAATTATTGTACAAAAAAAAAAAAATCGTTCATTGAAAAAAACCTAAAACTATATATAATTCAAGGCCATTTTTGAGTATTTTCCTTTTTCTTGTAAGATTATAGGTACTCGTATATTCTTTTAAGTATATACAATATATCTCGCACTAACATTATAGTACATACCACATATATATATATATATATATATATATATTCGCAAATCAAACGTCATTTTCTTCTGCTCGAATCCTGCCATCGGATAAGCTCCATATATATTGCAATTTAAAAACTGTCATTCAAAAAACTGGTTTTATTACGCATACCTACTTAAAAACTGCGTGAATTTGACTCGTTCGAAATCACATCAACCGAAACATCACACCTTCAAATCGTATTATTATACGGACGACCAATAAGACTTTTTTTTGTACCTATACATTATATTATATATGTATATCGTCAGTCTTTAGAATCATAGGAACATATAAACTAAAATTCGGTTATATATATATATTTTACGTATATGTATGGTTTTTTTTTTTTATTAAAATGACATAAATCCAATATAGCAGTTGTTCACTTACGTTGTTTTAACATTAAAATATAAAAAAAAAACTATATAGGTATATAGTTATGATTTTAAGTAGCAGATTTGGATTATATTCCATATATATTCCATCCGTATCTATATTAGGTAAATATTATCGATTTTTAAAATGTTCAGTATATATATTCGATTGCAAAATTGTGGAGGTGTATTCTTAAGAGTATGAGTAAGCCCTACGTAAACACGATGGTCTTAAATACAAAATAAAATAAGGATACTTTATTCATGTCATAGTATGTATAATCGTATACAATACCTATAAAATGAAACATATAATTTGTATCAATTTTATATTCTTATAAATAGATACGTATTTGTTTTTAAACTATATAAATTTGTGTATATAGGTAATAAACTAATATAGGTATATTATATATATATATAATAACCTACCTACTATTTATTTGATTTAAATTACTATATATTATAATATATAGTTACATATTTTCCAATATATATTCAATAGTTATTGTTATTTTTCGCTCTTAAGAGGATGTCAGCGCGGCCATTTTTAAGGGGTTCTATATAGGCAATCATAACAAATTAAAAACATCGTAGAAAGATTAAACAAGAAATAAATGATTAAGAACAACATTATTTAGCGCCGTACGTAGCCGATTTGTAATACGTGCATTTAAACACATTTTATGAGTTATAAAAAACTAACTTATTTAAATATTTTAAACAAATATAACTCGAAAAATTTAAATATCGAAAAAAGGCTACGTAGAGCACTAGTAATTCGTATACAGTAGTATTCGGATCGAAATAAATTGAATGAAAAAAAATATACCTATATTATATTATATATTATTCAATATATATTATAGGTATATCATCTGTTATATTTGTGTCCTAACTTTCGATCTTAGAAACTATATTTATACATATATAATGCCAACGTCATATGCATTATACAGAGTGTCCGACGAAGATCTAACAAATGCAATAACTTTTGTTCTGTTGTAAATTTTTAAGTTTTATTTTTGTAATAATAACTAGAACTCTGCACTACAATTCTTATATTTTATATATATTTTTTTTATAACTAAAAATGATTTTTTTTTTCATAGGTAATCCAAGATAGCTAATAAATATAATTAAAATAATATAATAATATGCTAAAAGTAAATAAATTATTTAAAAAAATGTTGATGTTAGAAATGTTATTAAGTTGTCAATTTTCTACAGTTTTTGAAGTTTATTAAAATTTAATTTTTATTAAAATTTAAAATAAATTTTTTATTATGATAAATATAGCCACTAGGTAAATTAAATAATTATATGAATTAATTTTTTCCAAGAAAAATATTATTTTTAGTATCATAATATTTTTATCAATCGAATCATATTATACATTTTTAGGTATTTATCATTTTTTATATCGCTTTAATGATAATCAGTAAGAAATAAGTTTGAATTTTAACAAGCTTCAATAATTCTTTAAAAATTAATGGTATAACCTAATTAATAGTTTTAAACACCAATTTTTTTTTTTAATGTATTTATCAAATGGCTATGGCTATATCTATTGGATTATAAAAATAATTCGTTTAAAAATTTTAACTTTTTATTTCTAGTTGTATATATAGGTGTATATATATATATATATATATATGTATAAGATATAATAATTGTGACGCAGAGTTCTAGTAATAATTATTGAGAAAAAACTTAAAAATATACACAGAACAAAAGTCATTGCATTTGTTAGATCATCGAGGGACACCCTATATATGTACAATTTAATGTAGGTACCTAATACATATTTGTTATATAATAATTTGAGGGCTACTGTATCATGATATGACATAATTATACTTTAACTAAATAACATTTAAAATGAATAATAAAAGTGTCCATCACATGTGTTAGGAGTGAAATATAATTTTCATTATTTCGTTTTTACCCTTTAAACAAACGTTTTTGAAGTATATACAAAATGTCACATAGGTACAAATTGCTAATGACAATTTATTATTTATGTTAGTTTTAAACAAAAAAAAAAAATATATATATATATATAGGTACATTTGTACCTATTTATTACATGATTCGTGCGACTAAACCATTTTAACGTAACGGGCCCCGCAGTATTTTGTTGTGTTTACATAATACTTACATCGATGGTTGGAATATGAAAGACAAAATGAGCTAAGTGATATTTTTAAGTTTTCAGAAGAGAGCCACAGAATGGTTTTGTGTTATTTTTCAAATAACGGTAATGATTTTCAAGATAATAATAGCGTTTATTCTTCAAAGGTTAAGAAATATTACATTAACCAAAACGGCAGTAATGCAATTTGTTCTAATAAGAGATTGTAAATAAAATAAAACATAATATCTTAATATGGGAATTAAAAAGTTATGAAAATGGAGTTACGTCTTTCTTCATTGAGGATGCGTCGATGTATGGAGCGTCGAACTATTTTCTACTTAAAAATGATTTTACTGTAAAAAAAAAAAAAAATTCTTAAATAATCCATACTTTTTTTTTTATATGTATGCAATGTAGCGTAGACACTTTTGTCTTTCAACTATAGGGTTTGGAACCTTTATGATTTTATAGAGGTTACGTTCTGGTTTCGGCCTTTTGAAAGTTAACGTTTTTAGAGTTCCGGTTTTTAATTTTCAGAAATAAGATTCTGGTTTTGGATTTAATGAATACTTTTACTTATATATATATTACCTTACCAATATTTTTTTTTTAAATGTAAAAAAAAAAGAGTAATGTAAAAAAAAATAACAAAATAACAAAATATCGACGGTATAACACGTAGTTAACTGAAATGTCGACAATCAAAACACCAACAGTTAAATAATATCGAGTATATAGGTATATACTATATATATATATATATATATATTATAATATACACCTACACGAAATACTGACAGTTGTCGAAAATATAACGAATTTATACAATAATTTAAAGTAAATAAAAGTTTGTATACATTGAAGATTGATAATTTTTTACTAATACAAAAAAAACTCGCACAAAACAATGTATGAAAAATTGCTTATACATAATCTTTTAAAATTTATTTGTATTAATTTTTAATTTTTTTTTTTATTTATTTATTTGAACTAAGAATCAAAAAAAAACGGATAAAAATCTCTTTCATCAAATATCGGTTCCGGTTTTGATTTAGGTTTTTCAAAAAAATGTAATAAAGGTAAGGTATCGGTTCCAAACATTTCAAGAATATCCGGTTCGAATACCGGTATTTTTAATTTCAGATCTAAGTCGTGCTTTTAACCGTTGATATGGGGCTCAGTTAGGTCAATTATATTGCAGTAAAATAAACAAGAAATCGCAATATGGTGTTCGGCATATTATTATATTATATATATTTTATTGTATTGTTGCTATTCAACATATTATTTTCGTTGAAATCGCAATCGTGATTCGTTAAGTGATTCGAAACGATATATCTAATCTGCTGCCGTCATCGATCAATCATTTTACAAATGAATTATATTATCGATATTAAATTTCTCACTTTCTGCGCGGCTCGAAATTTTTCAAAATCAAGTGCGGTAATTAAAATCAAGTTTATATAGGTCCCTATATATCGATAATAGTTACAAGATTTAGTAATTTCGTATTATTAATTTGCATCTGTTTCATTAATTCGATTTTTTTTTTAATTTAGCCGTGTTTTGGATCTGATCTACAATTTAGATAGTATTTTTAAGTTTATAAACGGAGTTTCTAAGCATAGAATGTATTATTTTAAGAAAACTGATTATCGTTAGGATGGTCCAAAAATCGTAAAATACCATATATAAAGGTAGCAACAAAAGTCTACAATAAGTCTAAAAACATCTTTCAAGAAGCTATCATATGTGAACTGATTGTTTTGAGAGCGATGTTAAAACAAGAATGATATCTTTAGATTTTATTCTGTCTGTTCAAAAGTTATCGAATTCATCACTTTGAATTTGAAAAAAAAAAACTGAAAATGGTTTTTTCAATGTGCAAAAGGAGACCTGGATTAAAACTCCATTTAGATTCCATTTAGAAACGTTTTTTTGCGTACTAATACTTTTTTTATGAGTATTTATAAATTTCAAAAACACCGTATGTATTAATCCCGCAGCACTGCTCAGAATTGTATTTTGAATGCGATTATTATACCAGAATTCAAAATAATAATAATAATAATAATAATAATAATGTATCGTCTTCTTAGAATGAAAAGAGCGTATGAACTTAACGCAAACTCTTCAGGAGAGGCAAAAAAAAGTATTTTTTTTTTTAAAAAAAAATTGAATTTACATTTGAATTACATTTGTTAAAATTAGCATTTAGTTTCAAGTTTAATAATTAATAATTATTATAAAGTTCTTAAAATGCAATGTAGGTAATTTTAAATTAATTTGTATTTATTAATTATGGAGATACGTTTTTGTAATTCTAACAAAAAATTACTTTTTACATTAATATCAAAGTAACTTAATTAATAAACAAACATATCAGTTTATATTTATATAATACTAAATATTATTTATATAATACAGAAACGTATTGTACCTACCTAGTATATATTTCTTTAATATTAAATTATTAAATAATTTACTGATACGTTTTAAGCAAAAAATTACCTTCCGGTACTGTTAGAGATAGAGGTTAGAGTACTGCATCGTTTTAACACTAAATTCTACAAAAAAATCCATTGCTATATACTTTAAAAAAACATTTTTCGTTGATACGTTCCTCTCATTCTAAGTCGACGGTATGTAACACAACCTTTTAAATCCACACGTAAATTGAGCGACTGTTCATAATACATAACTTCTAATATTTGGGATTTTTTCGTATATTCGGAAAAACGCCATAGTATATAAGTGGTGTTAGGTAGTATTATATATATAGCTTCGTATTATATACGGATCATGTAAACCGACAAGCAAAAAACGCCGATGAATACGTAAAATGTTTTGAAAAAAATTTAAGTCTTTTACGACCAGCTTTGTTAGCACGCTGCATTTTGAATGGCTTATACCAGAGGAATTTTCCCTTATAATATAATATGTATATAATATGTACGTAATAATTATACGAAGCTCCGCGAAATTACGTAACTTATATATAAACTTTCTTTTATAATATTATTATTATTTTGTTTTTTGTTTTCATTTTCAGTTTTATTTATTTATTGTATTTTTATTTTTTTTTTTTTTTTTGGCGACCGTTACTATTATTCATGATTTAACGAAACGTCCCATCGTCGTCGTGTAGTGCTTGGAATGTCGCCCACGTTAATCGCATCACATAAATGTGGCCTGCAGGTTCTCATATAATGTATGACGTACAATATGTGTGTGTGTGTGTGTGTGTGTGTACCTATATGTAAGTCTGTGTGTTTTTCATTCTGTATATAGATATGTGTATGATGATTACTCGCGAGTCGTTGTTTCCGGATGTTTTTATATACCCGTTCGGTGTAGTGTGCCCAAATGTCCACATCGAGATTTCACCATCGAGAAAACACCACATCCGACCATAAAAAATCTATATAATATTATAAGGGGGGTGAATTATTGTAATATAACATTGTGTTTCGTATTTATTTTCCCACACAGTAAAGTATATATATATATATATATATGTATACTGAAGTGCGTGGGTGAGAAAAAATGACGCGTGTGTTCGGAATTTCGTTTGTATTTAAACGCCAAATTCAAATGTATATACACTGTGGTCGAACATAGTAGTATGGGTAGCAGTGGAGTAAGTTGATTGGAATCTTGGGGATACCAAAAGCTAAAGTTACTTCGAAGTGCCACGGCAAACTAACCGCATATCTACGCCTTCTAGAGTCTAGCTGACTGCAGTCACCACTCCCTTAGAATGACAATATATATATATAGGCAATCGTTTTCCGTTCTCCCCAATATGTACCATTTTGACCATAAAAACAAACAGTTTTATACCAACACAGTTATAATTTAAAGTGTATATTATACTGTACATATATATACCTACTGTCCGATATATACTCAGTTTATTTACTTTGAAAATAAGAAAACTAGTAAAACTATAATATGTTACAAACAACAGTAGTACTGCTTAGAAATTTTCATATTCTCTTTGATTGTTGTACACAATATATAGAGATCTATAAAGTGATTCGAGGTAAAATACATATGAATCTTTATCATTTTGGCGAAAACAAAATTTAAAACATTAATAACAAAGACTAAACGAACCGAACTATTATTTATTACCAAATTCATTTTTACACGATGTATTTTAAAAAATCTTATAGTAACAGGTACCCAATAATTAATGTAGGTACACATTTTTTTTGCGTTTATAAAGGGATATCTTAGATTTACTAGAAAAATTATCTATAAATTTAATTTTTAACAAATTATATATAAAATATCAATTACAATATATTATTAAATTATATAAAACGTATACAACCTAGAAACCCACCAATGTGAATATATGAAAACGAAATTAATTTTATATTTGATTTGTTGTTAATTGGTATAGTAGTATTATTTTGTAAGTATGCATTGATATAGCAGATAATTAAATGATTGTAATTAAGTGGTAACATTTTTTTTAACCATAAATCGGTTTTGGGTTCGTAAAAACCATATGGACATGAATTTACTCGTATGCGTATACCTACTAAGAGTAGGTGTGTATTTGTATATGAAATTAATAAATTCTAATAATAGAATTACGTAAAATTATTATGCCAAAGCGTACACTGAAATTATCGAGTTTTTCATCGCGTTATAATGAAAGAGAAATATATGATACGTAAATATTATTATTGTAGCGATGACGAGACGCGTGAACTAAATACGTCACTTTACCATGTCGGCCTATGAGATTGAATACAGATACGATTTCACTTACTGTATACTTACTATAGTATTTTATCTGATTAATTTTCACGAAAATCAATCGTGTTAAATTGAATTAAAACATTTCATCCACTAAAATTGGTGTAAATATACTTAAGTAATTTTTTACACTAAAAATAATGGGTTTTTTTCACGTCAACGATACAACTAGGTTAAACCGATTGTACGTTCAACTATAGACAACTATACAATTTTATTTTTTTTACCATAATTGTTAGATACGTATGATAAACTAATTAAATTATTTATTGTATTTTTTTATAAGCTTTTGAGCTTTATTATTATATATTTTAATTATCTGATGGTTATGCTGTTTATAGTCGTTTCATCTCTCGTTAAATTTGTCGTATATAATATGAATATATTATAATATATACCTATATATTATATTTTTTATATAAGCGTGATTAATACCCTGTTTGTATAGAATATAGTGCTGTTTTTATAGTTTTTCTCTTAAATACTGACTACTAGATTTAATTTAAGGAAAATATTTTCATCCACAATATACAACGCGATATTTACGGTTTAACTATAGTTTTCATCTCTAATTTTTATAAATGATAAGCAATTATATTATTAGTTTCGCATTTAAAGAAAGTAAAATTTTGATCTATAGCACTTTTCTCGAATCCAATAACAAATAATACGTACGCAATTCGAAATACATCATTTTACGAACACTAAATAATAGCGGACGTATATTATAATATAATATAGTCATATAAATATGTGCTTGTTCTCATTTAATTATCAACTATATGCAAATAGTGTCTGAAATATCCACATTGTATATCGATACGTATTTATTTGTTGACACAATAATATATATAATGTACCTAATATAATTACCAAAAGTAATTCGTTATTTTTTTCAACGTGTTATTTTTTATCGAATGAATAATACAAAGTTTAAAAAAGTGGTCTACAGGAAATTGTTTCTAATAGTAAACAAAACGGAAGATGAAAAATTGTTTTTCGGGTGTTAAATATAACTATATATTACATCTACTTGTATACGAGTGCCTACTATGTATATATTTAATATATATATACTGGTAACTTCGGTTTGAGTTCAAAATTGGATTAAACCATATTATAACACTAACAAACGTGTACACCATCTAAAACTTTAAAAAACTTTTTTTGATATAACCTAATAAATTTTAGCTTAACTCCCGAAATTATATTGTTTTAAATTTTTAATAATTCCATGAAAACTCGAATGAAAAATAAAATATTAGGTATAGGTACCTAATATTATCTATATATATATATATATATATCCATTCTGCGTTTAATGTCTTTATTATAGCCCCTTATTTAATCCAAACTGAATTAATAAAAAAACAACTGTATTTTAAACTCATTTTATTGAACTTTTATCTGTTTCATCTGAATCGTATAGTATATGCATATAAATTATCGTGTACGATTTTTAAATTTCGAGATTGAAAATTCTGTAGATTGTTCAAAAACTGTACGGCTTTTTATTTTCTTATTATTTATAATCGGTTTGCTAAAATTTACGCCGAAGATTTGTATATCGCTCACGTGTGTGGTTGATTTAAATTCCGTTTGTATATTATGGTGCTCTTGTATAAATGAATCGTCGTACCGCGACGAACGTATAAACGTTTCTTAACAATTTATATTGTTACAATTTTAATCGATAAATTATTTAAGTATATAAGAATATATATATTTATACGATATGGCGCGCGAGACTAACTTTCATTGATATTTTCTTGCAAAAATGTGGTTTTAATTTTCAAAGAATAAAAAAATATAAGTACCAGGTACTTTACCCGAAAAATATTACTTTTGTTCAGGTTATTTATTAGTAAAATTATATTTTAATAAGATGACGTAGGTATATTCATATAGGTATAATAATAGATACTGTTTATTCAAAAAGTAAAAAAAAAAAAATTAAAAAATCACGCTAATAAAATATAATTTTTAGTGTGTATATAATAAGTTATGCACGGATACGGATATAAAATTTAATTATCGACCATCTGATTGTGATTATGCAATTTTACAGGTATAGTTTTTAATTACTGAATTTTAATTTATATTTTTTTTTACCCAATTATATATTATACAATCGAATATTAGACGAGGAAAACTAACCGTGCACCGCACCTGTGTACGTTATATTGATTAAGATCGATGAGTTGTTAACCGGTTCTCATTATGTTTTATCTCATTAAGTATATTATAATTTATTGTGTTGGTATATAATATGTGTATAATTTCATAATCAGTAGTTCGGATTGTAATTTTTTATTGGAAGTTATTTTAATTTTAAAATTGTATGTATGGGAAAACCCAGAACGAGTTAAAAAATTTAAATTTGAATTCGTCTCCGTATTATTATAATCCTCCAGATAGATGGGTATGGCGCGTGTATCCTTCCGCATGCAACGCAACACCGGCCGCTCATGTAAAGTGTTAAGGAATAAGAGGTTTTTATCGAACTTAACTAATAATTGGCGATCTTTTCGTGATTTTCTTTCGAAGTCCGCATTATAACGCAATATATGTATCACTTCAAGGATCTTTTATATTTATACACGCTTTTGTCGTACGATATTTGTATACAAATGTACGAATTTCGGTTTTCTCGACCCCATCGCCGAGCAATATTATTTAAAGTGGATTTGTTCGATACGAAATGAGGCCTATGAAATTTTTGTAATTTCGCAACTTATATTATGTACTTGCCCATTTCCCACAACCTTGGGGGCACATCGTTCGTAGGTAGTCGTGATGTGATATTATATATTATATTATGTGTGTGCGTTTTTTTTTTCTTCTTTTTTTATGCTTTAAATATGTAGCGATTTGTGTTTTCTCGCGCGTTCGTATAATAACACCAGGAATGTTGGCTACCGGATTTGAAATTATAAATAGATAGGTCAACTGACGTCAGATCTCGTCTTTACACTGGCGTCTAAATAAGGTGTATTCTGCGGCAGAGTTGTGTTCGCGTATCCGAGAATTGTTTCCTAAATATTGTTATTACGTTTCTTATGCATTGTACGGCGTATAAAATCTCTATGTAGTATACATTTATTAAACGTAAAAAAAGCAACATTTCTGGATTTATTATATAGTATAGGTATATATTATGTTATTATTATTGAGTGTTTATAGCAAAATAAATCGCTAATCATCATCGACATCATCTATCACTCTAAGCACGTTATTGGGTCGTTAAAAACTTAATTTTAGTATACTTATGTATGTATATATATAATCATAACGATCTCTCTTCTATATAGTTCTATATAATTTTATTCATCGTTTTGGCGTGCGTAATTGTTGTATAGTCGGTAAAACGATCAATTATATAAACCATATGCGAACCTATGCAACTTGTAATCGTATTGTTTTGTTTTTGCTGTTAAAACTGTCGTTAAAATTTATTTATTTTTTCGATTCTTTTAATACTAATTAAATTGACTACAGACCGTGAAATACACTTCAGAGACTATATGTTCTAAAATGCAAGTGGTTTTTTTAGAACCAAAATTTGTGTTATTATAAAAAATGATTTTCCGACATAAATATTATGTTGTATTATATATAATACAACTAAAGATATAACTATATATATTACCACTAAAGACCGGATTTTGCATAAAATGCATGACACTTTTTTCTACATATCATATACACGCAGTCAATGGGTTTTTATAAATCATCATACTTGAACGATAAAATAACATTTTATAATGCATATTTTTGCATATTTTGGTCGTTATACACTGTAGTACATATTCTTAATTGAAATGCATTTGTCTGCATATTATGGGTATTAACTAATCGTTGAATATTTAAAAAATGTGTAGGTGTAATCGTATATTTTATTTTATTTCGAATTTTATTTCTTAATTGTATAAACATTTAATTATTCGGTAGTTTATCTTAAGATATTATTCTTTTTTGTTGTAAAAGTTTACATATTATTGAAACCTTTTTTTTTTTCTAATAAACATTAAAATTTATGTATGCCTACCTATTATGTTTGATTTACATCATAATTTTATGTGTTATTTTTCATTTTAATTATTAATTTTATAAGAAGATACTATAATAAATAATTTAAAGGTAAACACAAATAATGAAATTTTATACGGCATAGTTCGTATTTTTTCTTGCATATTTTTATCTTTATAAGGGCATATTTTCATGCATATTTAATGATTATTAAGTGAATGAAAATCCGATCTTTAGTTACTACATTTCGAGGAAAAAAAATACATTAAAAAAGTTATATAAAACACAATTTATAGTACTTATCTTATATAATGTTGAATACAATTTGACTATTTTTTTTTTTTTTTTTTTTATAAAATGTATGTTTCATCTTAAGATTATATAATATACGAATAGAATGTTTCGAAAATTTAATTTAAGGCGAGTTCATTTGAGTTTATATATTCTCTATATTGTATACTATACAAAGTTAAAGGGAAGCAAACACAAATACCCTATGCTATATTAAATTATATATACATATAACTTTGCATCGTTTGAAATCTATTTTTCGTGTATTTGGCGGGGTATTGTGAGATTTCAATCCATCCATTAATCTCAGATCTCCAGCATAAAACGCGCAATTTTGAAACGTTATCCTTTAATTTCATCTAATAGTTTATAGCGTCTCTTTGACACAATATCGTAAAGCACTTTGTGATTAATTATTTCACTTCTCTCTCTCTCTTTTTGTCTCTTTCTACTCGTAATATTATGTTGTATGATATTATTTTAGCATTGAATTACGAAAAATGAAAATAAGAAATGATCCGTTTCCTTAGTGGTATTTTCACCATAGAATAGATTAATTTGCTCAAACCGCATCGCATAGTCGAGATAATTAAAAATTAATCATTTTCTTTTCTTTCGAAACTTTTGCACGAAACTATATTCATAAGTCATAACCGCGTTCATTTGAAAATTATTCGCAATGGAAATAAATTATTTTCATCTAAATTAATGTGTATACCTATATATGAGTATATATAAGCAATTTATTAAATTTATTAATAAAAAATATTTCATAATTCATTTTCTTAAGAGGATGTCGTACCTACAAATTTTCAATGAAAAACTTGCATTTTTCATTTTTATCAACTTACAAACATATTAGAAACATGAAAAAAAATATATTATATAGCGACCTATGTAGCCTTTTTTCAATTTATTGATTTTCGTAAAATTTAAAGTTATTGAAAAAATTGAAAGAAATCGATTTTTGAACAACTCATAAAACGTGTAAAAATGCACATATTGTCAAAAATCAGCTAAGTAGTTCTGTAAATAATTTTGCTTTTTATAATTTATTTTTCTTTCATTTTTTTACGATAATCTCAAATTGTTAAAAACGAAAAATGTGTTAACATGTTTTTTTTAACAATTATCGCATTTACACAACAATAAAAAAATGGTATTGACACAAAACTATTTTTAATTACTTTTAAAATTTAATAAAAATTCCACATTCAAAACCCGTTAAAAATGGGTGTACGACGTCCTCTTAAATAATAATTCTTCTTGTTATAATAATTATAAAAAACGTTCAGTTATTCATTATTATAATAACAACCAATACTTAAATATAATATTACATTTTCAGTATGTTTACTGCCGCAGTACTACATACCATTTAGTGTACTTAATTATATATAAGTATACAGAATTAAATATAAAATACGAAGTAATGAGTCTGCTGCAGACAAATTACTTTGCTGTTGATTTTTCAATTTATTTCCATTTTTTCTCAATGTAAAATTATACGACTGTGCAAATTAATTATGTAATTTTTCTAAATTTCGTGAAAGTCAATTTAAAGTTTATTATTAATACAAAAATTTTAAAATGACTTTAATTTCCCTTTAAAAAATAGATATTAATACTTTCTACTAATCTAATGATGTAAAATTGTACTTAAAATTGATTTTGAATTTTTAGTATTAGGAATGAATATAAATTGTATTTTCCTGAAACTTGAGATATAATAACGTATATACTATATATATTGACTTCTGACATCGTACTTCCGATATTCCGATATAACTGTAATAATTTTTCAAATTATATATTATCTATATTTGCATTAACACGATAACTACGACTGCGGCTATGTGTTAGGAACTCGACTCCCATCGCTCGGCTCGGGGCGCAAATCTACAGTATTGTATATATTCTTATTTTAATCGGAAAAACAGTAGGTAATATAAATCGTTAAATTTGAAATACGATCTCAGTAAATCTTAAAAAAAACCCAATTACAAAAAAAAAAAAATAAAAAAATAAAGAAATACAATACAGGGTTTATATATTATGCTCATTTAAAGAAATACAATTGAGAAAAGTTCATTTTTCGCGATGTTTTCGATGAAACTTCTGAGGAGGGGTTACGATAAATAACATTTTCTAAAAACAAACTGTATGTTTAATTTTCAATCTAAATTAATGTATCGTGGGGAACTTTTTGGACGAGTTTCTACTGCCCGCTAAAAAGTGTTAAGTAATCAAAAAATCACACTACCGTGTAAAACTTATATTCACTTCTACCGGAATAATATATTTCATTATTTTTTAATAAATTATCAACTTGCAGATTTTAATATATAAATATATATATATCATTGTATAATACATTCTATATGTAAAAATATATTGCAATACGTTCATAATTATTTTCGAAAACAAAAACAAAAATTTTGAAAAAGCTTGAATATTGTTTTTTTTTTTTTTTTTACACAGAACGGATCTTAACTTATATATATATATATAGTCCTGGTCGATGTTAAAGTAGCGAGAAAACGTGATGTCAGTGAAATCTGTATATAATTTTCGCACCATAATATGAATGTATGAATGTGTGTGGAGGCTACATGGCGTACATATCATGACTAGGAATATAATTCCAAGATATATTGTTATACTGTAAATTGTGTTAAGTATGATGTCCTCGAGGTATATAATGATGACGATAAGCCTGTATACCTACCTATGTATTCACTTAACAACAGCCCCTCAATGTTAAAAAACAAACACAATAAACTAGAACGTCGAGTCGCCTTGGCGTTTAAACCCATATCGTCGAACAAAAAGGACGAAGAGTTCTACCTAGGTAATCTCCAAATTGATATATTCAATGTTTATCTGCAAAAATGGTTTATAGATACATATATATATAATATTCATTATACCTATATATACTTGCAGGTATATATTTTATCGTGAGCTTATAATAAATTTAAATAATGGACATTTTTGGACACGTTCGAAACTTTGCTCTTATAATATTTATTTTCTATCTCTATGTAGCGTATATATATATATATATATATATATAGTAGCAATATAGTGTCATGTTTTTTTTTTATATCTCGAGTATTAATTATTGCCTTCGTTTTCGTAAAAGTTTAGTATGCGGAATGTTGCGAATATCCAAAATGAACGCACTTGACTATTATGGACTACAAAGGATTCCAATTCACAAAATGATATAATTTTGAAATTTCATCTCGAAACGAATTCTTTTTGGGGGAATAAAGTATAATTCACATTTAAATCGACGTGGTATTTTCATATCTCAATGTAGCCCAGTAACATAAAATATGCGTTTCTTCAGTTTTAATAAAGAAAATTTAATTTTTAAAAAGAATTTTTAATTTCGTTCACATATATTATATTATTATAGAGTATAACGGAATTTAAAAGTAAATTTATATTTTAATATAAAATGTCATCAGGAGTACAATTTCGAAATGATTAAAGTTCAATGATGATTAAAATAAAGATAAAGACGTTTGTATAAGACAACAGATATTGTATATTGTAAACAGTAAATATTAATAAAGAGCCGAAAAGATAATGTATAACGTTGAATTTAATTCTATAGCGATATTCTATATTTATACTTATATACTTCTTGTAAATGTGTACACTTTCTATATATTATATTATATGTTTAAGTGAACATAAAATCAAATTTAATAATATAAAATTAAGATCGAACAATTCTATTTATTAATTATTAAAGTATTGAAATAATATGGTTGAAAAAATACTATAAAAATAAAGTAAAACACGATTTCAAGGAGAAAATGATTATTATTATTATTATTATTGATTATCATCTCTGGACACGATTTTATAGGTATTTATGCTTATACGAAGTGATGTAATAGCTGTATAGTATTATATTTGCTGATATTTTTGTGCGTAAGTACTTATATAGTTGTACCATATATACAATACTTTTGTACAATCTGTTATATTTTTAATTGTAATATATTTGTACCCATATATTATAATAATGTTAAATTAAATATGTGACAAATTATATACATACGACATAAAATTATACACAACATTTCGGTTATTTTCTCATATTCAAAATTTGGCAATCATTATACATTTTGTCCATACTTATTAATAGTTTCTTCTTCTTCTCCTTTGCCTTCTCTAGTTATAGAGTATAGTTTGTTTTTTAAATTAAATCATTTGAATTATTATACTCTTAAAAATAAAATAACTAATATAAGACATTGCTGAAGATAATTTAACGTTCAATTTTGTTTATAAATATTAAGAAAAGTATTCTTATATTTCTTAAACACCGCAGTGAATATATAGTATGTACATTGTATTTTAGCAAAATACAAAACACTTTTCAAATAATATCGAAAATATAACGATAATTTTATTATATTTAATGTCTTAGCATATTTTGTTATTGTTATAATATATAATTGTACATTGAAAAAAATCCGGTCAGTTGGTCCTGTTGGAAACACTTCGCTGCTTCGTCAGATAGGCTACTAATAGTGGATGCATTTCATTCCAAAGCAATGATAAATTATTTCTTTTGATAAAACTATTCTAGTTTTCTGGTGGAATATTCATAACTATTATTCTTACTGCCAGGAAAAGAATTGGGAAAAATTAACGACGTCATCTGCAATACCTTCATTGCACCAAAATCCGTACCTTTCCCTTTTTTGTTACATTTAAAAATCGATACTATTATATTTAGTTATACCAGTGATCTCCAAAGTTTTTTATTCGAGGGCCATATGAAAAATTAAACGCACTTAGCGGGCCAAAAGTATATAAACACATTATTTTTAATTTTACAGAAATATAATATATATACCTACCTACAAAAATTAAAAAATATACATATTTTTGACTAATGATATATAGTTTGTGTTTACAAAAAGCCAAATTCCAAACTCATTCACAACCTGCTAGGTAGTTAAAATAATATTCGATTCTTTTCAATTAAAAAAATTTCAATTTCATTTCTTACCGCAAAAAATTGTCATACAAAAAACATGACTGAGTCATTGAACTACTGTAAAAAATTTATTTCAAAAAATTTTAAAATTAACAATGCTGTAATGAGATGTTACACATATTTATATGTTTTTTATTGTCCATTGGTGGAGGGGGGGCATTTAAAACTTGTCCGCGGGCTGGATGTGGCCTGCGGACCGTAGTTTGGATACCCCTGAGTTATAATTATATGGTTACATTAATATATTTTATTTTAATATGTATAATAAATAACGTATATATACCTATAGGTAAGTAAAAAAAAAAAAAATATTAAAAAATACTATAGTAAAGTAGTAAAAAATACTATGAGTTATAATGCTATAATATTTTATAGTATATAACTCCAGTATATATAATTAGTTCCCCGTACACATTATAATGTGCATCGTAATCGCGTACCATTAAAATTTATTTAGACAAAAATATAAAGAAAAATAAAATACATTTTTATACAATTTTTTTTTTTGGTCTCCAAATATTTGAACAAAAATATATATAAAATATTTTGAAACTATTATACGTGTAACATATTGTATTGCTATTTTCTATAAAATATTTAAACACAAATATAATTGAAATATTTAGAAAAAAAAATTATAAACTCTATCTACCTATATAAGGTTTTTAAAATTTGGTTTTGTGAAATATTTAATTCTTTAAAATATTTTTTGTTTAAATGTATTACAGGTAGAGCCATAGAAACTGAATATTACGCCTTAGGAAAATCTTCAAAATGCGCACATTTTTTTAAACACTAATTTGAAAGACTATTGTTTTTTTAAATAATGAGTTATATTTTTACCGTTATATAATATATTATATAGTAACATTAAATACGCTAAACTGATCTTTTCAATCAATATAATAATTCCTTATTTACAAAAAAACATGATTAATTACTTAAATTATTTATACCTTAATGTAATTTCATTTTAGAAAAACTCCGGCCTGTTTAAATTAAAAGATTTGATCAAGTTTTCTGGTAAACTATTTGTTTACAAAATAAAAATAAAAAACAATATTTAAAACCATCATCGTATAAAAACTAGCCTATCTATTCCTACCTTATACATAAATACATTATATACATACAGATTGTTTTGTTTAAATACCCGAAATTCCAATAACATATTCATCAGTATGTCTAACTCGGTTGGTAAAGCGTCCGTCTTTGATGCTAAGGCAGACAAGTTCAAACCCCGATTGGGAAAATAAATTTGTTGCAAAATTGCATCTGATAATGGAAATATGAAAATAATGGATCGAATTCTTTGTTTTTTTACATTTTTTTTTGGTTTATAATATTTTTAATATTATGTTAATATTTTCATACAAATATATTAACAATATTGAATTAAGATATTGCAACAGTATTTAATGTTTGATCAAAAAATGATCTAATAATAATATTGTAAAAATATTATTTAACGTTTTGACAATCATGTGAGTATATTATATGAAAACCTTTTCATATTTTCTGATACGTTGTGACAATATTGTGAAAATATTATTATGTATACTATTATTAAAACTATCGATTTTGAAATCTGACGGAAAAGGTAAAGTAAATTTTTTTATGGAAAAGGGGAAGATAGGAACGGGTTGTGTCCGAAATATAGTTATTACAATGGATTTTGACGAACCCCAGTTTTTTTTTGTCTTTTTGGTATCGTTTTTTTATTTTCTTAAATCAAAAAATTATTCCTCAAATTTCTCCAAATTTCCTTTCAGAAAAGTATATAGATTTGGAAAGATTGTATCGATTTTAGTGGTCGTAATGTAATTTGTTCACAGAAAAACAAAATGAATTGTAAAACCAAGAGATTCTCCCTCCGCTCAGAATTTTAAACAAGTATTTGCTTTGGCCATATATATAGACATATTTTTCTATAGCTATAGGCAATTTTCTTTTCTCTTGTATAAACGTTTTTACTGAATACCATTTAACATATAATAGATTTGTATATAAATTATAATATGTATTATATTAGGTGTATTGCTATATATTTACAATAAAATAGAGAAGACGTGTTTTTAAGATAAATATAGAAATATAAAATCTAAACCCAGGTTAGGAGGTTATATATCGTATAATTTTTACCGCATACCTTCTGCTTTTTATGACCATCTAGGTATACATATATAGTTATGAAACTATTAATTCATGATATATTAAATTTATCTCTGTTGTCAGTACTACGATGGATATATGGCATCGAAACACTATCATATTAATATTATATATTCGCGTTACAATTGAGATTCGATTAGGAGCAACTTCGTACGGCTACAGTTGTGTGCACTCGGCCAAGTCATGTTTTAAACATAATATAAGTTGATCGGAACTATAAATCACCGAGACAAGGTCATTTTAATATTCAACAGTGGTGGGAGGGGGGTAGTAAATAGTATTGTTGTAAAGGAGACTGGATAGAGAGTCAAACCGTATATTATACTGCCGTGAAAAATATGAAAATCGTTAAAATTTTCGTACACCGCTGATTGCGGATATAATATAATACCAATCAAATAAAGTTAATCCTGACTATTAATCACAAAATACCGAATGTCAATTAGTATCACAGTATAAAATACAATATATATAATGAGCGCATAAGTATAAGTTTAATGTTTGTAATATTTATACTCTATATAAATCCTAAAAGTTTGACCCTAAACTTCCGTGTTTATAATATTCGACGAAAATTGCAATATATAAGTTTATAACAATTAATTAATTATCAAGAATAATCGTAGTTATTATATCTCGATAATACAACGTTTAATTTATACATTCCAATAATTAGGGTTTAGCAGTTTGATCACTAAATAATTAATAAATACGTTTTGGCGCTTTTCAAACACATTTTGATATTAATGGGGGACGAGATACACTTTAAATTATAGTAAATACAGCGATAAGCAAAACAAGACCAAAACCAAAAGCAAGGCTTGACGATCTCGATGTTACCGTTGAAACAATTTTGGTGTTGTAGGTCATTTTTGTACCTATTTTTTTTATGTATTTTGTCTGCGAAAGGTATTATATACATGTTTACGTTAATTAAACTATCTATCATTATTAATTAGGAATATGGCGAATATAAATGAAATACTTGCAAGACCAAGACCAATTATTTCGAGATCGAGTCAATGGTATCTTGATATTACCAATACTAAAATTGAGTCAACAAGACCATGAGTAATGTCAAGATTTACTCAACACGAACAAGGGTCTTACTAAGATTAATCGACAAGAATATGATTAATACGAGACTAAGACCATGATTGTCATAGTCTTTCTTTTGGTCTCGGTCTTGCTTAGTAAATCATTTGACTACAATTATCGATTTGAAAAGGATTTTCCGGTAGATTATTGAACCACAGTTGTTATATTGTCATGTATGTGTTTATTATTTATTTATATTTTATAATGTATACGATCATATGCCCTTAATCAACATGGATATACAAAATACTATTAAAATGTAAATAAAATACTTTTATTAATCTTTTTAACGTATTGACATGAATAGTATGAGGCTTTAAGATGAAGGAATATGATTTACATAGGCGTAATACATGAAACGCTTAATAAGTTCATTGAGCATGTAGTTGGTGGTGGAGTGAGGAACATAAAAAGGAGTGGTTGTTTGAGTAGAATACTGAGGTACCTTAAAATATAGTAATGAGACAATAACAGGAAAATCTACTTTATTTCTAAGTAGTCCATTTAGGAATGTTATACCTGCAATACGCCTACGTTCGGTCAAGGATGCCAATCCAAGAACGTTTGCTACCTGGTCATAATTACGAGGCTTACCAGAAATGCGCACTAAATGATTTGCAAATCCCAAGAACCTCGCTGGACTGTTTCGAGTTTTCTTAAATCACTATTAGTATAGGGATCCCAGACAACCACATCATACTCAAGGAGCACGAAAAACGACTTGATAGATATTCCAAGACGAAAATCTTTAGCTAATCTCATTACAAAACCATGAGTTTTGAAAGCTTTACAATACACATACTCAATATGAGGACACTGGTCTCGGTTTTAAGCCAAGGTTCATGACGTATTATATTACATATTAATTATACTCGATATACAGTCACAGAACAAGTGTTACTTATCATTTTTGATCCGATATTTGGAAGGTCTACGATTTTACGATTAACGATATTTGCCAACACCCATCCTCCAACAGTCTTCATAATTACTGTTGTGTTTGAATTGCGCGTGAGAAAATAGTTGTTATCAGGCAAATATTCGTTTTTTGTATTTTGAGGTATCACACGACTGACGTAGGATAATGTTCAAATCACAAGTCAAATGTCGACCCTCCCATGTATTTAATGCTGCGCATCGTTGAGAACAAATTATTTTTGCATGATGTCGTTTGCTGCAGGTATAGTTTTGATAAAGATGTGTTATCATACAAACAGGTTTAATGTCAAATTGATATATCTATCAGCTGATTTAAAATGGCAGCTCTACGTGCTTTCGAGGCTACAAGTACGTTTTCATCAATATAATAATAGATTTTTTAAGATATATAATTTATGTGCCTGATATTACATTATTTAAATTAGCACTAGGTACCCCCCACCCTATCTGTAAATACTATAATTTTACACATTAATTATTATTTTTATTCATACAAATACCAACCAGATACATTAAAATGATAGTATTTCTAGTAAATTTGATTTGATTATTTAGTTTTTTATTCAAACTGCATATTATTCATAATAAATATTTCAGATGTTTCATGGAATCGAATAAAATCTTTTTGAACTATATATTCTATAATAATTTTACTTAATAAAACTCCTTTGTGTTAGGTATACAATCCAATTAAAAATTTAACTGTTATTATTATAACCATATTTAAAGGATAAGTGAGTATTATTTTCCAAAAAGTTACATTCCCCAATGTTGACTTCTATAAAGTACTGTATAGACGTTGTAAAAATAAAGTATAGTAAGCAAGCAATTATAGTTATTAAGCCAATAGTGTATAGTTATTATTTTTTGAAAAATACTTCTAAAGGAATAGTTATAAAATCACTATATAGGTTTTACGGATTCCTGAGAAGATACTTGAATTTTTAAAGTCATAAAATAATCATTATTTTATGAAAAATATCGGGGAGGAATAAAATGATAAAATCAACTGCTTTCTGAGTGGATTTTAGAAGGCGATAATAAATCACTTTCCAATAAATATAAACGATAACATAATATATACACTATACCCAGTGGCCACCACACGTGCGAATAATGTTTTCTTCTATTATCGATAAAAAGAAACTGTCATATTTTCATATTATCGTTTTCCACACTGAAACTAAATATGTTTATTATATAATATATATTAAACACTATATCTTCACAAATTTGTAATCAAGTACCTACTCAATTTAAATTCATATATTTCATTACGTTCAAATTCAGTACAATAGTTGTTTAAACAATAATTTCCGTATTAATATAATATATTATATTTTTTCATAATCAGGCATACATAAAAACGTTTTTTTACAAAAACATTTTTAAATTTTTTTTTTTTTTTGCTATAATTATACTATATATAATAGTATAATATTGTTTAAAGTATATTATATTAAACTAAAATACATTTTAAATTATTTTGGTAAATATTTCTACTTCCGTTATTTCATTTTTACATTAGGATTTTAGAATATCGATATGTATATATTATTATATAAGCTATTAAAATTAATTTAAGCCCATTAAGTATGACATAGAATTAATTCAACACAATGAATCTCGATATGCTCAAAATTAAATTACGTTAATAAGTAAACACCATTAATTCAAAATTCATGAAATATGACCTAATTATAACATTAAACCTATTATGACTATATATATAAAAAAAATCAACTTTTGATGTTGAAATTCTACTAACAAGTCCATATTATATCTGAGTGATATATAACACTATTTTTTTTTTTGATTTTTCGAGTAATAAAACACTATATTTATACTTTATAAGTTTATAGATTAATGTTTAAAAATACAATAAAAAGCAATACCAATAAGTATATTTATATGTTATGTAAATGTTTTTTTTTTACATTTACCTACTACCTATATGGGTTTCAGCGAAAAGTCATAGTCAGAAAAACACTATAACAAAGTTATAGTTTTGTTTTCTGTTACCTACTTATATAGTATACCTGGTTTTTAAAGGTGGTTTTTTTTGCTAAAACCAATAGTAAATATAAAAAGAAATAAAAACAGTCAGTATATATATATATGACTTTCGGCATTTTTTATTGTTTTCTATATTTTATATAATTTAAAGACAGTCCCTTTAATAATATAATAAATAAATGGTATACGTTTATATAATATATTATACAATATTTGATTATACATTATATAAAACCAAAAATCGTTATTTAATAAGTAATAAATATTCGTCGTATTTTATATACATAATTCACTACTGAATCAAAAATTATAAAGAACAATTTGTTTGGTTGTTTTTTAATGAAAGTAGTGGCTGCAGTTTATGTTTTTACATATATAAAACGATTTTGACGAAAACGTGTTTTTACAGTTTTATATATTTTGTTTACACGCGTTAAAAAACTATAGGAAACATCGAAAAATGACCTCTCTTAAGTACTAATTAGATCAAATTTTCTATACCAGAAAATGGGTAAGTAAAACTCCTTCTATACTTGAGCACAGTCATGAAAAATTTAATTTAATATTAAAAAATAATATAATACTTTTTCAGAATCTAAACATATTTGTATTACAATATAAGAATTTCCGTATTGCATCATTTTTTGTTAGGTATTTTTAAAATTTTAAATATTGCGAGGTTCGGACTTTTTGATGGAAAATCCATTGTAGTTGGTGTACTAGTATGTTCCTTTTTGATGTTCCCAGTATAGTATTAACATTAAATATCATAAATGTAAAGAAAAACTGTTGAAAATAGTAGAAAATTGTTATTATAATCAAAAAATATAATATTATGCCGAATAGTTGACAGTCGTTTTTCGAATGCTACGAATTATCTTTAATTTTGGATATAAAATAACAATGTTACACTTTTCTGTCAGTGACGACGGAAGACCGAAGGGACGATGGACCAACTTTTACTATCTGCATCTGGACAGATTTTTTATAAGTTTTATATACATATATCAAAAACTATATGATTTTTTTTTAAAAAAGTTCGAATCGTGTATCAAGGTACATACATTATATATATAAGTATTAAATTTTGAAATGTTTAGCTTTGTAGGGACCTCATTTTTTTTTTGTGTACGGGTCCTCTTATTGAAAATTGTTGTTTTTTTTCATGTTTTTGCGTTTATTGTCAGCAGTTGCACGGATTTTTCGTGTATTTATATTTCTTTTTCGCCGTGTATTTACATAAAGCGTTTGACATAAAAAAAAACATATATAAACGTGTATTAATTTCCATCCCTGAGCACTCGTTATCTTCCTTATATATATATATATATATATGTTATTCCAGTCGTCACAAAGACTATGTAGACGGAGGAACAAAGAAATAGAAAGAGGTAAAACAATATCCACAATGGTTCGTAATGGTGGCTTATATAAGCAGCCACGAGAGCCCATAAAGTTCTGAAAAGGCGCCGTTCCAGAGAGGCAATGTTGACCTAGTTTTGAATACGTATAAGAAGATTGTGGAGGCGAGGGAGATAACATATATACGTATACTTTCACTGGTTCAATATTTACAATCAAAATCATCGGTATGTGTGTGCTTGTTTGTGTATATTTACGAGTGTGTATATTGTATACATTTTCCTTTCTTTTTTTTTTTTTTTTGGTGTTATACATTCAGATTATTAAAAATAGTGCTCGCATTTCAATTAATTTGTGTTTTTGCAATGCCTGGTACGATGTTTTCCGAGTTACAAATGTGATTCAAACACAGTATGCTGTTATAATAACGGAAGTTGTTGTTGAAGGTTTTGAAGGGCATTTATTTCATTTTTTTTTTTTTTTTTTTTAGGTACCTACTTAACTGCTTTAAACATTTTCTAGAAAAACGTTAAAAAAAACGACATCCAGGTGCTGGAAGTTGGTCCGTAGTCAACCCTTCTGTCCTCAGACCAGTAGAGTGTAGTGTTATTATTTTAGATTTGAAAGCAAGGATAGATCATTGTATTTGATAAAGGATACACGGTCAGTATAGGTCTAATTGAAAAATGTTTACCATGAAAATGGAGTCTATTGAATAAAATGTCTGTATTGTTATCTATAAGTATATCGCGGTCAGGAAGTCTAATGGAAAAATGTCAACTATATAGTATAAGTCCATTTCATAAAATTTCTATTGTTATCTAACTTTATGATGACAATGTTTTTTTTCAATAACGTCATACATCAAAAGTGTATACGTGAAAGAAGAGGAGAGGAAAATAACACAATTTCCTCTTGAAATATAAAATGTTCATAAGTAAGTACTATAAGTGCTATTTGGATAGAACTACTAAAACAGTGATGAAGGGTGGAATAATCATAGCTAATTTCAATAACTACCTATATTATTTTCACTCACCATATCTCGATTTGGAAGTGTGGAAGTGTTTCCACCAAATTTAAAGATACCAAAGATAATCAAAATGCCATTTTGATTACTACTATTCGAAGATTAACTATATATAAGAGTACATTGTCTAGTTAAAAAGTCATATCAAATGAACGTCAATAGTTGAAATTTACCAAGCATAATACAAGGATAAAACGGTGAATTGAATTAATATATTTGTGGAATAGACTATAGACTTAAAAGTCTTAAAGTATACGTGGACACGTCGAAGAACTCATTTACATTTTAAGGAATAAATAATAAACGTAATTCAATAGCTGTAAATATGAAACAAATTTTTAATCAAATTAATTCACTTAGCTTTGATATTGACTTTAAGAATAATTTATTTTTCAGTAAACCTAAAACAGTTTTAAACTTTTTATAGTAGACTTAAAATAATTGTAGACTTTTTTTTATATAAGTATAATGTATGCAGATACTAAAAGTATACTTTTTGTTGTAGACCAATAAAATCAAAATATGACTCTGTAATTAGACCCCTTTATGGGGTCTAAATATTTTTTTTATCATTTTTGGTATTGTTTTATTTTAGGCTTAAGAAAACTATTGGAAAAATCAAAAAATTGGCCTCTTCAAAGTACCAACTAGGATAAATGTCTTGTATTAAATAGCCTTTAACCCGAAAACTACTTCTACTAATTTTAAAATTAAGAAATTTCTATCTCTGCTTAGAATCTGAAAATTAAATCTTTTTAGTGCGCTTTTAAAAAAAAAAATGTCCGACGTCATAAATACATTTTTAAATTATCAGCTAAGTGGGGAATATATTGGTTTTAAGATGATGTGTTGTTTATTTTTTATGTCTGTAAGTGTATGTTTTCGGGTTGAATGAGTCAAGTAGAATTAATAGGAGTTTTAAAGTTAAGAGAGCTTTTTTGGTTCTAATTGGTACTTTGAAGTGGTCATTTTTCGATTTATTCCTTAAGCGGAAAGAAAAACTATCCTTTATAACGGAAATATTTTATAAATGTTGGGAAAATAACCGAACAACATAGACAATAAATTATTGTCACGGTTCCCATTTTTTAAATTATATTTTTTTACCAAACTTTACTCAGAATCGTCTTTTGATTTATGTTTTTAATGATTTATCTGACCCACTTTCACTATATGTATCTTGCCGAATTTTTCAAGGTACTTTATTATGTCTTATGGACATTTAAAACAGAGTCCTTATTACAAAAGGTAGATAGATTTTTTCGTTGATGCACCTAATTCATTAATTTAGATTTAAACTCATTAGCAAAATACCTATATAATATATATCATTATCAACGCGAAAATAAAATAAATTATTTCTTTGTACCTGCAGTTGATGTAGAATTATATTATGAGAAACGTAAATGCCCGTTTCAATATTCAAAATCAGCTCACAGGCCTGCAGTTTCGGTTTCGATAATTCTGAGATTATAAACTTTTCGCACGATGAACTGTCAAAGTAAAAAGTTTACCAAAAATATTCAAAATTCTCCCCGATCGAATCGTAATATTATATATATAATATATGACATATGTATAATATATTATTCACATAAATATTTAATATTATTTATTATTAGGTATATATATTAGTATATATATATTTGCACAGAATAAAATGATGACGTACTTTTTAACGGGGTATGTAAATAGGGTGTCTTAATGAAATATAATTTACATATTGTGACAGGAAAATCAATTAATGAAAATTATTGTGTAGGAAAGCTGGTATATCTATATAATAATAATTATTTATACTGATTAAAATCTTCAAAACTTAAAAAAAAATATATATATACATATATGTACATTAATATATATAACCAATAATATGAAATACAATGCAGCTTTATACCTACTATATTTATATAGTTTATAAATATACATAATATACATTTATACTATGTTGTAAAAAAATAGTTTATCCGAAGAAAAAGTATATTATATAACATAAAAGCATTTCCATTTTACATTTTACGTACCATTTGCTTCGTTGTGTTATATAATACTATTTGATAATAATATATATTCGATAAATGCTTTTTAGAAATGAAATATGATTAAACATATTTCATTTCAATACTCTTGACTTGTGAGTGATTCCTTGTATTGAAATATAATATATATATACAGTATACACATTGGTTATACATTTCCTATATATTATTACAAATTCGCGTCATAATTTATTATTTATAAAAAATTTTACCATATTGAACGCACATTTAAAGTTGCAATACGAAAAAATAATAAATTGTACGTCGTGTATTCATTTTTCGATATTTATTATATCTATAGAAGGTTTTTTTCCGCCTCAAAAATATTTTCCTTAACTCGATATCCAGTTTTCAAACACTCTAACTCTTATATATATTTGCTCGTATTTTTCAGCTATACCTGTCTCGCGTACATTTATAGTCATTTGTCTACTATTTTGTGGATATTTATGTTAAAATTTGCCAAGTTTATTGATACTTTTGTCGTTTTATGACGTTCATCTCATAAAAAAAGAAAAAAAAAACTGAATTGTGTCATACTGTGTATACCAATGTATACTAAATATGTACATAATTTTTGTTACAAAATAAAACGGTCATTGCATTAACATAATTAAAAATTATAACCGTTATTTCATTTCGTTTGTCGATTTAATTTGATAAAAATTCGTTTTAATCTGAGAGAAAAACGTATAACGTGCACAGTTGGTTTAACATTTCAAAAACAATAATATACTTAGTATGAATTATGTTATCAGAGAACCTGGCGTTCGTCCCGCGCATGTTACGTACCAGGGATGAAAGCATATAATATATTATAAATATAATAATGTGAAAAATTTCTAATTCTTTTTACATTCGGTCCATTGAATTTTGATTAACATTTAGTGTAAAACAGTATATTATAAATGTAATACAACTGGATAAGTATACACCATAATAGCTAATAACACTCGATGTACGCATTTCGTCCGTCCCTTTTTAATATTATCAACAATACATTATAGGTGCACACACTTTCGTTGTGCTACGAATTTTTCGTCGTTTTTCATTGTTATATGTTTACAATCAATTAAACCGATTATATGTACTCTGTGGAGCTGAACGCCTTGTCTAGCCAGTTTGATCGAATTGGTAAATTTTCGAGAAGGGTGCAGACTATATATAGTACAACCATCATATAAAGTACCAATTTTGAGAGATATTGATACACTTAGCCACTATTAGGTGTGTAAAATATTTTTCCGGATATAATATAAAATTTGTAAAACTTTCTATTACACGTAGTGCTCTAAATTTTGAATGTGTTAACATTTTTAGGGATCTAATTGGTACTTACGAGAAATGTCATATTTTTAAATTCCCAATACAATTTTCACGTAATAAACTATTCTGTATTTTCCTAGTTCTTAATGGTCCTCGTATTTTGCGTGCATCTTTAAAAAGCTATAATAATAGGGTATCTATGAACAATTTGGATTTAGAACTGTTTTTCGTACTGAGCCAGCGAATTATCATTGATGATTCAGACTGCGCTCGTTTTGAATTTCGTAAAATATACACATTTCGCGTTTGCCCCGTTAATACACGTTGTTTTCATATTTTTAGATGTTGAAAATATATATACTCTCGTGTATATATGAATAATAATTAGCGCATTCGAGATCGGTGTTCGGAAAAGAATGACATCGCGCGAATTAATACAAACCGATTTCCTTAATGTGTATACGTTATAACAATACAAATAATAATAATAATAGTAGTAGTACCTATACAGGTATACCGTTTAAAACGGCAATTTATTTATGTTAATTTTGTCTGCAACAACTTTTGACGATTAAAATACATCCGTGTCCGAGATTCTCCGCACTTAAACAAACTTATATTTTCCGACGGTATTATCATTATCATTATTTACGGCCCATTTGCCACAAGTGTTATTTTGTGATTCAGCAGCCAATACGGTTTTCTCTCACCGTTTGCTTTGTGGTATTATAATGTATAGGAGTAGGTACAATGCACTTTGTATGTATAGGTGGGCTTCCTACGTTATTTTTTTATTATTATTATTATTTTTTTTTTTGTGTACTTGCATTAATTGACATCGTAATAGCTCTACGTGGGCATCGGGTTTCGGTGGCGCTGTTGTTGTTATTGTTATCCCTTGAATAAAAGACCACGTCGTTAAAAAAAAAAAAAATACTAAAACTTTTAAAAAGTTTCCGAAACGAAAGAGATTCCCGTATAATATATAAATCGTGTCGAGCGAAATTTACCCTTTATAATAATAATAATACTACGAGAATAAGTGTATATAGTAATATATAGGTACGTATTATATTATTATTACTGTTATATTTTCAGTGGCATATAGTTCCGAAGGGAGTGCGGTCAGGTTGTTTAACCTCTCCCCAAAATCAAAAAGTGGTCACGATTAAAAATATAAATAGGTATATGAATTAATGTTAAAAGAGCGGAGAAATATTAAATTTCTGAAATATAGCAAAAATATAATATAAAATAATATTAGTATACTTTTTCCCGTGGAAATTTCAAGAATAGTGAATATTTAGTGGTATAAATTTACTTTACCATCGGACAATTTGATATTTTTATGGAACCTCTGTAGTTTTTCACACTGGAAATTGTGTTTAAATCATAAATTGACAATTGAACATGGTTTAGAAGTTTTGGCTATTTTAAGTTAGACGATTTTACAATATTTTATTATACAGTCAATTTCACTCCTCGCAATCATTAGTCTCTAAGTCCAATGTTATTGTACGACAATTTAGAGCACGTGGTTCTCAGTTATTCAAACATAATTACACAATTTCAATTATTTATGAGTTGAAAATAAATTAAATATAAAACAACCCCCCCCTTCTTCAAAGAAAATCGTATTTATTCCACTGATTATATGACATCGGGTACATATATATATATACCTACGTAAAATCAATTGTATTTGAGGGACGAAAAAGTATTATAAATCGATAATGCGACACAAACATAATACAATATATTTATTTAAAAAAAATATGGACAACTTATTTCCTGCACGTAACGACTCGGAAATTCTACGCGTTTTTTTAACTTTCTGTGTAAAATGTGTTATCAAAACTGAAAACTTACTTATTCTACATAGATTTGAATTGAATCGAGACTGTTGCAGTTGCATATGTTGGTTCATTGGTCAGACGTTATTTCTAATCTTTGAATTTTAAAAATTAATCTCAAAAGTATTTGTATTTTTAACTTTTTTTTCTTGAGAATTTTTAAAAAAATTTGCTCAAGTTTGAATGTTTATATTTTAGGCTAGATTTATGTATACACCAGCTATTGTGTGTGCAACTTATTAATTTAAAAATATTTTATAACCATGTTATATTGAATTTAGTGAAAGCGTATAGGAACATTTGAAATTTTGAGCAAATGGGACATATATTTAACAACTAGAGCTTCGTGCTCTTCAAAAGGATTCGTTCTAAAATGGCTTCAAATCAAATAACTTTGACTCGTTCTGAATCAAAGATGATCACTATTAATTTTTAAATTGTACAACTATATATATGTAGATGCTATATGAAAAAATGTGACAAATATAGTATCATAAGATTATTACATAGATATACTTGTACCAACTATACCTATACCTATAATAATAGTTATTATTTTCCTGAATCAACGTGTTATGCTACCACCAATTTGTAGATAATTTTATATATTATGAATTTAAATTTATATTATTTTATTTATGCTTAGAAAATAGTTTAGCAAATAATGTAAATCATATATACTCTTTATAAAACTATATTACACACTATTATATTATTATATATTATCAAACTTTATTTGAATATTTAAAGACCTATTTACTGTTTTTTTTTTTTCAATAATCAAGCAAAATATTATGTTTTATAAATGTAAAACCTCATCGTTCTTAACAATCCTAATATTTGATACCATATTCATATATTATATACGATTATACAAATGTTAGGACTTCTCGATATAATGTTTTGTCCTGCTGCAGGATCTTGCAAAACCTATCATACCTAATATATATATATATATATATATACGTTTGAGTGGAGATTTAAAAAAAAATATATTATCCTATACGAAATCCGATATCGATAACCCATGTATTATAAATAGCGCGTATTATAAAAAGTACTTGTGTAAGCAAGAATAACACCATAATATCGATGTTTATTATACATGCATTTATTGATTTTTTTTTTTACCCACAGAAATGTGCTTGATAATGCCGTTTAATTAAAACCCAACCTATATATTATATATGTGTTTTTATAATGATATAGCATTAAATTCGATCAGGATAGTCTATTGAATAACAAAATAAAAAATGATTTTTACATCCCGATTATGATGGACTGTAAGTGTATACAATACTTGGATTTTGTGAAAATGACGTAAACATATATGCGTTTTTTTTTTTGTTCGCAAAAGGTAGTAGACCCGACTATAGAGTGTTGATGATATAATAATTGCGCGTGTTCATGTCGGAGTTCACATAAATTAATTAAACTACGCGTATCGCACTCGTTTATACATTTTGTCTGCGTTATAATATTATATAGACTACAATATGCGGTAAAATCGAATATTGTTACATGTCGTTTATAATAATACAATATACCAATCGAATATGTACAAACGATTATCGAATGTCATAAACAATAACGTTATAATACGTGTTTGGTTTTGGGGAAAACAAGAGAATAAATTAATAAATTATAGGGAAGACGATGGCCAGAGTCGCGATTCAGTGATGGTGGTTGGGAAACGAAGTGGATGTAGGTTGGTAGTTATTATTGTTATTATATATAGGTCGGCGCTTAAACTTTTAAGTCCAAATTTATTATAAACACTCCCAAACTTTTCGTGTTGCCCTCGGGCTATGGTTTTTCCCTCCCTACTTCTCTCTCTCCCCTCAATCATAACACATTTATACGAATACTATACTTCCCGTCTGTATAGTTAGCGGTTAGAGAAGGGTTTTGTGACCGTCGACCGTTATTATAATAATTATTATTTTTTTTAAACTGTCGAACTCGGGCTATAGTTATAATTACTGCTGATTTATGTCGACGAATCCTTAATTACTTTAGTCTAAATCGTTGAAATATTGTAAAATCATCTATACAGTTTTCAAGTGCCCATTAAAAATATTAGGGGGCGGAGAATGGCATAACAAAAGGATCCCAATTAGATTCAAAGATACATTTTTGTTGTGAGGTTTACGATGATGTACGGATAAGAATGTTGGGCTGAAGTAGATAGGAAAATGGAACAGAATATGATTGTAGCAGATATGACATTGTTAAGGTGGATAAGTGGAGTGGCTAGAAAAGGAAAATATAAGAAATGAGTATATACGTATTATATATATATATATATATATATTAGTAGACAATACGAGAGAGTTTAGATTGAGATGGTAAAGGGAATGTATGCTGGAGAAATGGGTAGAAGAGAAAGACTGTAAATGAGGCGGAGAATGTAATAAAGAGTGTTATGCAATGGGCGGGGATGTAAGTGAAGGACTATAGGGTGGCTAATCCAAAGTCGTTTTGGAGAAAAGACAAAGGAGAAGAAGACGATTAAAAATATTAGGAAATTAAATTACACGAATTTTTCTAACGAATCGATTGAACTTTCTACTCTCTCATGCGAATCATTCCGAAATAAACAACTATATAATAGTACCCTTAATATACGTAAATATATTTTCGTTGCCACCCCCTGCGTAGTAAGCCACGCTAAATACGGGTAGAAATGTCACTGAAAATTGAAATTCTATATGAAATATTAAAGACATTATACTGATGGGTATATTGTAGGGCCTGGCAATAGGTGGCATGTGCCGTGGGGGCGCAGTAATACCAAAAACGCAATTTCAATGGTTTTTCGGGATAATTTATGCGAATGACCTTTTTATTTGTTTGCTAATTGGCTTTTTTTCATTGCGTATTTTCAATTTTAGGTCTTAAAAGAGGTTTCTCGATTTTTTGACAGGTGCGTTGGATGGTCTAGATTATTTGCGAAAAGAGGGCGCAATATTTTCATCTTATCAGGAGCATTACTGTTTATACAGGGCCCGGCCCTGGTATACAAAATTTATTCAAATAAATATAAACAGATCTTTTTCTCAAACTAAGTGAGAATTGTATCTTACTACAGCACGAAAACGATCTTTTTCATCGGTGGTATACACATTAATTAAATTCGTATACTCGAGACATACAAGTTTCAACTAGTCTCAGCATCATTTAAATGAGCTTGGCAACATTACACGTATTCGTCGTGATATCGTTATGAAATCTGACAATGTTAAATGTAAATGAAAATTCTTAAACGAAGGTTAAATTCAATATAATTTTTTCTATTTGTGTGCAAAATTCATTTTATTATACAAGATCGCGTATTTACCGCACAATTACATCCTACATAGTAATTAAAAAATTAATGCAATATTAATTTTAAATGATTGGCGGGGAGGGAGGATTGGAAAATCCCCTGTGATATTATATTATTATACACACGTGTATTAATTCGCTAAAGATCCGCATAAATAATCAAACGAGCGCGTGCATTCGAATAAGGTTAATAATAATAATAATAATAATATCAACACACATCATCGTTTGTTGTATCTGTTGAAGAGAACACAAATATTATGTACACCTCAAAATCGTTTAAATATGAAATATATATTTATCAATAGTGAAATTAATTTAAATAAAATATAAGTGAAGAATTTAAAAAATTTTTGATTTTATGAAATATATGATATACCTAAAATAATATAAATAATATCGTTTATTGTTTTCTCTGTAACTTATCGGAGTATTGTTCAACTATTAACTGATTATATTATGACTGAGTTCTAAGATGCAATTTCTCTAAATTTAGTTCATCAGTCGTCAATCGTTATTATAAAATGTATATGACTATATAGTAACGTGTTTAACTATTTGTTCAATGAGCGAATATTTTTAAATAGTATTGATAATTGAGGGTTTTACGTTTCGGTACTATAAACTTTTAAGATATGATAATACAACGTTGTTGTTTAAAATCATCTAAATGTTATTTTAAATCTAAAAATAATTTTAATATAATATAGAACAACCTACAAAGAACATATTATCTCTAAAAATCAGAAGAAAAACTATTAAATCGACAAAAAATTAGTATAAATATATATATATTAATACTTTTATAGGTGATACTCTTAAAATAAAAGCTACAGAAGATATTTCGTCAAAACCATCGAAACTTTTACACGTAGAATTAAAATAAAAACACTAAGAAACTAAAATAATGGCGTATTATAGAAATAATAACAATACTAGTGGTGTGATCGTAATTCACAATGTAATAAAGATCAATTTTTTATTTTATTCATCTATTAACCGAATAAAATAATAAAAATTAAACGGGTAACGTCTTTTTTTTTTCAAAAATCGTAAATTTTCTTCATCAAATAAATGTTTAACCTAAAAATGTAAGACTTCAATATATAGTAGGTACCTACACAACAGAGATAATAATATACTGTCTGACTTCGTATTGCATATAGTGTACGATTTTCGTAGTATCACCTGCCTATTATATATTATATTATATATACGCTCATTTGTTGGTCTTGAGGAGTAGAGCTTTCTCGGGAAATGTTTAATTTCGATCGACGAACGAAAATATCATGCGTATAGATTCTTCATCGTAATATAATATTATGCAAATTTCGTAATTATAAACTCGTCATACTTATAGCAGTATCCTGCTCATCGACAATGTCATCAATCAACGATTACTTTTTATTCCTAGATCCGTAGTTATCAATAATAGATAATAAATAATTTCAATACAACATAGCCGAACACACACTCTATGCACCTATATTTAGGTTCAGTCCTTATAGGTTATTCTGTATGTATATTTTACAATATATTGTTATTACTAATTACTATAATTATTATTATAAATAACCTATATACATGGGTGCGCTACGGTAAATTTCAGGGGTGATACAAATTAATAAATTATATCAATATTTCTATTTCTATTTTTAACCCTTTCGATGCATGTGCGTGCAATAACTTGAGTTTTTTAAAAATAGCAACTTTTATTTTCAACACCGCATTCGAATAGATAATTATTTTTTAATCAATTTTAATGTATTAACCATGTTTATAAATTCAAAATTGCAATCGAGTTACAGCAGTTTTACATTTTAAAAATCTATAATTAAAGGGTATAAAGTCGATATTCACGTTTTCCGTGTATCTGCCGTTCGTACGAAATAGCTCTCTGATTAGTTGAACCACCCGGTAACTATTGTGGTGTACCATAACGTTTAACCATGTCTACCGATATATAAACTTGGATACCACAAAGTTGAACAATTCTCAACTTTTCCCGAGTGGTTATCGTGTTGTGTTATCAGTTCTCAAGAAGTCCAATCGTGAAAAGAGTTTTTGTTACGTATATCAGAATTCTATTATATAATAACATAATATTATAATATTATTATAAATTAATTAGTACTTGTTTATGGTACTTATTTTATTAGTATAGTAGTTTTAGTAGTTAATTTATGAAAATGTTAAATTCGTGTTTAACTGAAATGGTTAATAAACTATGTTTACTATGATATCTTGTTTAATGATAATTAATGATACACGGATACGGACTGTGCACGGTACACGGTATACGATGAGCGTGGAATGATATTAATAATATTTTGTTTTTTATTTATTATTAAATTAATAAAATTTACCTATTCGAAAAATCCAGTGTCAAAAATAGCTTTTGAAGAAAAAAACGCAAGTTATTGTATACACGGGCACTGAAAGGGTTGAAAATTTAAATATCAATTGTTTTTTGATACCAGATTCAGATAGATATATTTTTTATATTAATTTGTATGCCTAAACATTATCCTAATCCCAAAATTAATTGATAGAGTTATAGCCGCTTCAAATATTTGGTGATTATTATTCCAATTACCGGTTTTGGCAATACATATTCCATTATCAGGTAATTCTCCAGGGTGCCATTTCCTTCCCCTGAACTCATGGATACTGATCAAATTCTAGATTTACAGATGTTGTCCTTCCAAAGAATTATTTAGTGAAAATAATTGAAAATTTGACTTGTGCATAAATTTTTTTTAATATAATATTTAGATAACTAAGAACATTATGATTTAATTTCTATTGGTTGGTTTATGATAGGATTTATATTTCTGGAGAAATATGATTTTAAATGTATATTTATTTTTTTTGAATTTTAATTGTTTTGAAAAACATAATCATAGATTTAAATTATTTCATTTTTAATTATATGTAATACATATTTACATTTAAACATTTCCCAGAGCCTGTGTCCATATGGTTTAATAAAATTTCATCCCCCGGATCAATTCGAAATTCTAATAAATAATTTTGCAAATTCAGAAAAAGAACTATACAAGAAATATATTTATAAAGTCCACAGATTGGTGACAATGGTGAATATAATCACATAATATTTTCATGCTGATATTATCTTAAATAAATGACCCTCAGAATTTACAGAAATCTCATTCTACATGGTTTTTTGAATTCTCAAATTCAGTCAGGGAAGGGGACAAGTCCCTCTCCTGACCCCCCCCCCCATGAGTACCTATGCCCACATATTATTATGATATATCTGTATATGGTACATTCATTAATTTTTATTGTTAAGTTACAAAATTAGCGTAATACAATTTTTAAAAAATATTGATTGTATTGAATTTTTCAAGTGTTTTATTTTATTATTTATATTTACAGGTATATAGATTATCCTGCGTTATTTAATAAAAATTTTATATTTTCATGTTAATAAAAATAAATATAAAAACTTTATTGTGCGCTTTACTAAATAATATATTATGTATAAACTATATAATTAGTTGAAATATGATATAATATTGGTGCAGGTATCCGTATATAGAATGTTTTTTTTCATCCTTATAGGTACTTTTTTTATTATTTTCATGATGATTCGATGTTCAATTAATTAATATCATAATTTGTCGTGTAGATAGTGTCCATTTCTATGTTATGTCATCTAATATTTATTAGTTTTTGGACAACATTACCTTTACTTATATATAGGCTATATTTATTCCATCAAATTGCATGTTTTAATTTTTCATTCGAAATAGTTTATTTCATGTTTTTATACAATATATAATATACGTTGTAATATATTGCATGTTTTAATTTTCCGTTTCATTATTTCGTGATTTTGATAAATTTTAGACGTTTACGTTTATAATATATGGACGTAGTTTTCAAATAACTATATTTTAGTAAAAAAAAAAAAAAAAATACGATTGAACACCGGCCAAGTACTATTCAATTTCAAAAATTTAAACTTGGCACAGTATATACTATAGAATATAGGGTAGGGTATCTGGCGGTATGTATAACAGTTTGTATTAGGTCTATATTGATAATTGATTTTTCGAGAATTCCGTTGTTATAGGTAAACCTACTACATAATATATATCGAGGAATGATATTTTCCGTGTTTCGGTATACGGGGGATATGTCATCAATCAGTGTTCACCGAATAATAATAATTGATCATCAAGGTTTCGCGTATTTTTTTGTCGTCTTTTAAATTAGTACAAACTCTTCTATACCGGACTGTTCAATTTCCAAAGGAATGATTTGAAAAGTGTACGTATCCGAAATAAAACTTGGCAACCGACTATAATTTAAATTCAACTATGTGTATATAGTTATACTATATTATATATACACACAAATATTGAACATTATATATGTACCTACTACCTATATATTATATACATTATACACGTATATTAAACTTTACCTTCGTGACTAGCTATCGTCTAGTATACGAGTAAATATATATTAATTTTCAAAAACAAAAAAAAAAAAATGTATAATATATTATATATACCTAAATATTAACAAATTATATTAAAACACGTGTATAAACATTATTGAAGTACCTATAATGAACATTCATTTACTGTGACATAACCTTAAAAATTAAAATAATGTTAACCCGGTTATTATATATATACCTATACAATATAATGGTATTTGTATCGTTCTTAATCTTAAAAGTTTAATCAAAAAACTCGAAAAAAAAATTCATAAAACGCATTATTGTTATTTTTTTCAATTTTATTGTTTTAACTTTGTTTGTGTAATTATAGTTTATTGTTTAAATTACGTTTAGAAACCGGGAATTTAGCACGCTCGTCGAGTGGGCTTTTCGAACTTGTATACTGTATATTATATTATCATATTTTTACTTAAATGTATATATTATATACGTACTGACAAGTGCGGGATTAAGATTGTTGATAACTTTTTATACGGTCGTTTTGTTCTTATATATCCTTACATTATCTTATTTTAGCGTATATTAAATTTGTTACAAAAGTCGTAACAATCGTTGACTGTAAATATAACGTTTAATAATAACGTTTATTCATTTAATTCCAAATTTTACAAAAACAATATATATATAATATATTATATATAATATATATACATAAACATGTCTTTGAATTCGGGTTCTTCAAATTTAAATGTGTTATTTCGCCTTGATATAGTATAATATGCCCTTCATATATACGCCTGAAACATTTTATTTGCCAAATTGTGTTGACTAATCTCGCTTACTGCTATGTATAATATGCAATGATGTATGTTTAACAAAATCATATATTTATGTTTAAATTATTTTGTTTTTTACAATGTTATGACTGAAATAAATATTATTGTTTTATATATATATATAATATTGATTCACTGTCCAATGTATATACTTTCAACGAGACGTTGTAAAAAATTGAATGATACTTGCATCGGTTTTATTATACCAATTTAACGTAAAAATAATAATGTTTCCTCTTGCGAAAATATTATAAATACATTTTTTCCACGCTAAATATAAATAATAACAAAATTATGTATTATTGAAAATATTTAATAAAACCATTGGTCGTAAATAATTTCTCCATTTACTCGTAATTATAATATAACTTTATTATTAGTTTTATCATTTTTTCACAATGCATTTACAAAATTTAAAATATTATTATTTTGATGTCTGATAAAACGTCTGATATAATAATATATTTATAGTGCACGTCATCAAAATGAATAACATTTTATGTACCTACCTATTTACTTATATTAAAAACTAATTTAAAAATTAAGGTATGTGATACTTAAAAAAATGTAATGTGTTTTTATTTAAATGCATACTAATCATTTTGCGGTTTTTTTAATTCGTACTTTATAATTATTATTTCATTAAATACAGTCTATTTTATTACAAGTGTCAAATGTATTATTATTATTAATGATGGCTTTAAATTAAATTACTCGACTTTTTCTGCTGTTAATTATATTATTACCTACTTTTTTTTTTTTTAACCATACATTGCAAAAGTATAGAGCTAAAAAGTACATTTGTGTTTTGTTTTACCTTAAGAGCAGTGTACCTACATATCGCGTATAGCCTCAATCGAATTCGAGAAAAACACCAAGTCCTTGAAATTGATAATTAATATATTTTACGTACATTAAAATATAAATGTACAATGCGACATCACGTTTTAAACATTACTTTAAAATACTGCAATGTAATTTTTACCAACATCAACAATATTAAATTCCTATTATTTCATGCGCATTGTTATAACGATATTTGTATTTAATAATATTACTAAGTTTTGAAAATTATGAATTTCTGTTGACGGTTACCACATGAAACATGATAATATATACTTATCAGTGATCGAATGAACTTAGAAATCGAAATTATGATATACATAATATATAATTTTATAAAATGCATTTCAAATATCAAAATATATGTAGATTGTAGCTACACTAAAATTGCAAGAGTTGAAACATGTGAACACTAAAAATGTATACAACAACAACTGTAAAAAATATTTACATTTTATTTAAATAAGAAAGAATTTACAATATACCTAGTATATCCTGAAAATTATCAAAAATCTCGCTGAAGTATTTTTCTTCATCGGGAACATATTTTTTTTTATCGTATATAATATAATATATTTGTAAGTAATAGTATAGGTATACTGTACCAGGTACCTACTAATTTCGAATAAGTATAATTATTATAATAAATAGAAAACATTTGTAAAATATTTTTTTTAAAAACTGAAACCAATAAAAAAATATCACAAAATACGATAAAACAAGAAAATAACCTCAAAACGACGCCAAAAATCCGAAAAAAAATACATATATATAAAGAAAGGATAATTAAATTGAATACTTTTATAAATGATTCAAACTTTGTATAGGTATAATAATACTGATGAGAGATAGCTGTAGTGCCTTGCAAAAAAATAAAAAATGTATTTGCTACAAAATATACATCTCTAAATCAATGACGTTTAATTTATTATGAGATATTTAAGAATGAGGAATGATATTAACGTTGTTAAATCGTACAGATTTACTATATTTATTATATTATTTTTTTAGTTATTTAGAAACATGTACTCATAATGAAGAATTTATTTGTCGAGGTTTTTACTAGGTCAGTTGTACAATTGATTATTGATATTTATGCTCCAGAGGGATAATAAAAAATTAATATCCTCTCTGCAACTTCTTTGCAGCTTTTATCATATAGGATAAATCCTTGTTTATAAATCGAGAAATCACTGTTCGTATAATAACAGATGATACAATACATCGTATTCTAAATAACCTATTTTGGTTTATTTTCTGAACGAATACATATATATATATATCTGACGATGTATAATTTCAATCAGACTGCAGTATGCAGATTTTATTTTTTTGTTTATCATATTAAAAAAAAAAAAGATTCATCAATATTATACAATATCATTCTCGAAACAATCTAATATATATATATACTGTATATTTTAATTAAAAATGGAATCGATTATATTTCTATGTATTAATTGAATACAGTGACGGAAAAAACTGATTGATATTAATGAACTTATCAAAAAAATAAAAAATAAATCGCCAGTAAGAATATGTATTTTATATTTAATCGATTTCGAAAAAAAATATAATAACGACGCACATCGCCTATAATCTAAATTATTAAATAAATTAAAATATATATATAAATTAACGTCAAAGTGTCGATGGATGGATCCCTCCCCTCCACCGGATTGTGTGCGGATGACGAATTGTTGGCTGTCCGTTTCGCATCCGTTAATAGGAAAACGGGTGCGCGAAAAAATGTCCGAGTATTTTTTTTTTCAATTTTGAGAGTTTATATATATACGGTGTTAAGCACTTGAGTTTACCGCGGATAATGTTAGATTCGTTTGGTCGGTGGGTGGGCGCGGGCGAGGAGAAAAGATTGATGATCTAGAGATAACTAAATTATTGATAGATCATTTTTTTTTTTTTTTTTTTCGTACGTAAGGCTTTTTATTTTATTAAAAGCCTTTCAAGTTATATCAACGAGAAGTAGGAGACCACTCGTTCAACGGCGAACTCTTACCGAAGTCTGTAGTATTTAAATTAACCGGGTTCGTTATAATTGGAGTTGTGTGAACATGACGTTTAATATGCGAAAATATATCATGTTTCAGTTGTGTGCGGTAAAAGCAATATAGAAATCAAATTATAAACGTATACAATGCAAAACACGAGATATAATAATATACGGACGTATATTTATAACAAGATTGTGCACTCGGTGGCAAATGCCATTTTATTAATTTAACTCGATTATTTTCTGTATACGAGTACATCGAAATAGAATATGTTTAATGTTTATAGCATACCTGTATGTACCTATACATTGTTTAAATATGGTCAGCCACCGTCGTCACAAACGATCTCTTTGTAAAGTACTTACCTATATATATATATATAATATAGTGTTTGAAACCGCAGAAACCGTATTTATACCATTTTGCATTATACTAATTAAATACTTTCGAGAAGTTGTAAAGGACACACGCCGTCTTTAAGGGGATTTCGCTTAATTTTTATGAAGTTTTAGGAAAAATTAAAATTAAACAATTTTAAAATATTTTAATACAAGTATTTTAAAAGTAGTTTAAAAATATTTAATCGCGATATTCGTTAAAAAAAAACCCCCCATGTGTTATACTTACCTTCATACTTCAAGTTTTATGACTTTCAGAATGATCGTATATTATCATTAATATTGGCACAAAATAAAAGAAAATAACTTTTGGCAGAGGATTTATTTTGCAAGTACTTTACGTCTGCAATATAATGGTTGATAATTAAAAATGTCAAAATTTTTCAATTTTTAATTACTTATGAAGTATAAAATGTTAATATCAAACAAAAATTACTTTGTCAAATATTATATTGATATAAAAAATATTTGTCTGTGATTGTTCTATCCGTTATAATACTTGAGGTACGAACATACTTATAATATAACAATTATATTATAAATCTATGAGTACGAAACTGTTTTTATGGACTACTAACCGCGACTATCGGTTATTAAAAAGCTCGATAGAGTGTTCGAAAAAAAAATCCTTCTAAAAACTTATGTTTTTCTTTTTTATCGGAATCTTGCTCATATATATATGATCTGTAATATCGTAAAATAATAACGAATTTGATACGCATAGTAATATAATTTAGGGTAGACAGATTATGATCGGTGGGATAAGAATACAAAATCATAAATTCTAATATTAAAATGTTAAAACAAAAATACCCTGAAAAAAATCAATTTATATTCATATTCGCATAAAATATTTGACAACATATTTAAGTATAAAATAAATATAAATGGAATACGAATGAGAATTATTGAGATATAACTGTGAACTCTTATGAGATTATTATATTATATTTTAACAAATATATTTAATTATAAATATAATAATATAAAAAATAATTATAAAAAAAAATTAATATTAAAAATATTTTTCTATTTATTGAAAAATCCAAAGTTGTTAAATATTATAATAAATTATTTCATTTCATTCATTTCTCGATTTTCAACCAGTTTCTCATAATAATTAAAATATATAATTTCATATCTTATGCGACAGTTTTGAAGTGATTGCCGCGGTAATATCTCAGCCAGAAGGTTACGTTTACGTTACCGTTTACGGTTATCTGCATTTAAAAAAAATGTCTTATTAGTTCCTGCTATCGTTGGATTTTTGCAGTGTTCCCTAGCTCCTGCTCTACAATTCCTACAAATCTTGTACACAATATAATATATTACACGATAATGTGAATAATAGTATACTTATATAAAGTATTTAGAAATCATATATTATCTTTTTTCACTACTAATACTATAACTATATATAGTGATTAAAAGAAAGGTTGACGAGAATTTACGCGCTTTTGAATTCGGTAAAAATTTGAATCGGTTTTTTGCAGTCCGCAGCGTTGATAATAATAACGATTTGTTAATACGTCGTACGCGTGGTAATTGAATGACGAGAAAAATGAATGTTTCGAATGAATATTTTGATAAAATTCATCGTACATTCGAATAATTTGTCGAAACGTAAATACGGCTAAGTACACAATACGTGTTGTGCAAAAATGATACGAAATGAGCACATCTACACGTAATACACGTACGTCCCACGTATACATTTACGTTATTTCGAAACGTTTTTATTTAAATTCATGTACTGTAATATGATATAATAACAATGCGCTTAAGCTTCAAGCAGTAGTGTACCTAAACTCTGAAGTTCATTCAAATCGACGGAAAGTATAGCGATAATTATCTTATCACCGCGACGTGCAACGGTGCTTGAAGTTTTCTGGACCCAAAAAATATTAGACACGTGGAAATTTTGACGTACACCGCATATTATATACAGTCGTTGATAAAATATACTTATCTCTTCCATTGCAGCGTGTGACGTGGGTCTAAATCAATTTATCCTGTTGTAAGGACATTTAAACAAAACAAAAAAAAAAAAATAAAAAAAAAATACTAGCTACCACTTTAAATAATCGATTATTTAAAGGTGACTGCGATAAATATATGTTTACGTGAAAAAAAAAACCGTTTGATTCCCGTTTACGACATAATAATGTAGTATATAATAGGTAATTGCTGTATGATTTATATTTTATACCTGATTCCCATATAACATATTGTTCTGTTCTATGTTGCGAACAATATTTATTATCCTTAAATGAAATTCCGAAAATTCGATATATTACCGTATATATATATATATATATATATATATATATATGGCAATACGCGGCGGAAACGGATGACGCGATATATATTTCCATGGCTATATTATGACCCGGGCGGCAACAGCGATCGCGCTCCAGTCGACCGAAATCCGTTATTATACGTCTCGCTCGCGTAATTCCCATATTTAATTATATACGTTATATTAACGATCGGTGTATATATACCTAATGACGAAAATTGTTTTTCATGTTTTATTCGCAATAATGCACTCGAACTTTATGACGATCGTATTATTTTGTGTAAACATCTAATTAAAAAGTTTACACGGAATTATCGATTAGAGTCGTGAACGACTGCAGTGTTATATTATTACGTGTATCGGATGTGGGCGAAACTCGGCAGGCAGGCATTTCGCACGCACCTAAAGTTGACTGTGTCGGCACCCCAAAATATCGACGTTTTAACCATTTGTGTCGATTTTTTTTTTTTTTTTTTTTTTTAATCCGGCGCTTTATAAAGGCATAATATCAATAGGGTCTTATTAAGTTATACATCAATAGTCACGTGTTCCGAATTATGGTAAAATGAGATATCACTTTACTATACACTATATATAGTCTATACTATTATACTATATATCTTTTATCAGTTAATTTTAAAACTCGAGAATTTTTTTTTTTTTTTTTTATGTGCTTCGAACGTATATACTTTTAGCGGTCAGTATAACAATATCAATCACATATTCCGTTAGATCGCATATGTGAGTTTTGTAACTAAATTCTCACCCTTTTACGTTGGATCATGCGCAAGTATTGTAACTGAATTCTTAATGAAAAAAAAAAAAAAAATGCATATCTTAGAATAATTATTATTCTGCATCAATATACTATACAATAACGATTAAGACATAATCATATTGTTTGATATTGATATAGCTCGTATATCCATCGAATTGAAAAAAAAAACCGAATAAATTTGAAAAACAACCGAATAATTTTACATCTTTGCATCAAAACTCAAATGTTCCAAACTTCAACCTAAAAAAAAAATCACGAATGATGAACATTTCATTTTTTGATTTCAGATTCGGGTTGTTTAGCCTTAATGAAATAAAATTAATGCGTTTTAGTTTTCTTCATTATTTAGGAAACACTCCCCCAAGTTTTTGGCGTTTTATAAAAAATTTTTAATAGTATGTGAATTTTGATTTTAAAATAGCTAGCCTAGCCTACTCATATAAACTCGTAAAATACGTACAGGCCGTAGGCTGGTTGGCTGATGGCCAGTCATTCAAACATAGTTTGTAGTAACCTCCCTAAAAAAATTACTTTGTTATGTCAGGGACATTCCTAAACGTTATTCATAATACTGTATATCGCCAAATATCGCGCATGATTTATATACTTTTTGGACCCAATATTATATTTTATATTTAAACACACGAAATTACATGTTAGGTATTTAAGATTTTTTTCTTCGAACATAAAATATAGGTTTAAGAAATTATATCTCCAGGGGAAATTGTTAAGACTGTCAATATATGATATGTATTAAAACGAGAGCAATCTGCAGAAAAATAAGTATTGTTTTGTTGAAGAAATGTTATATTTACAACTAATAAAAATTTGTTCAAAAAACTATGTTTTTACGGTTTCAAATAGTATTTTATTTTGTATCTTGAGTTTTTATTACCTAATTCAACCGTCAATTTTAATTCATTATTATTATTATAATTTTTTTTTTTTTTTTTTTTTGATTGTGCTGTTTCGTCTATATAGTAAAAATGTTTCAAAATTTTGGAATATATATTGGATATAATATTATACTACATTTTCTTTCGGTCGGAAATTGGATTTAGAAAACCCTCGAAAAACCAAATTCGCTCTAAAGTTATCGCGAATATTTAATATGGCAGTTAATTAGTTTGCGACTAAAAAAAAACTTATCATTATTTTTGAAGTAAAAAAAAAAAAAAAATATAATATAATATATAAATTGGAAAATCAACTTCTTTCGTCGACTCGTGTTTTCGGATTCGATATAATCATATATTCGTCAGAGTGGCATAATCAATGTTTATCTATGTATAGTTAGTTATATATATATGTGTGTATATGTACTTGTATAGTATATAGTGTATAGTTGACATTTAATTGATTAAATTTCTATTACGACACTGTCCGTTTGTAAATTGAGCATAATTGCGTGAGAAGAACACATGCATTTTGTTGACGATACATTGTCGTATTATTTTTACGTCTTCGGTCGTTAAAAGTTTAATGATGAAAATATAATTTACGAATGGATAAATCAACAGACATACCGACAAGTCGAGTTAAACAACTATTGCAATAAAGCGATTTGCTTAAATTCGAGTTGGGATCAACTGTAGAGCAGTATTCGACGACAATATACGAGTATATACTAACACAAATATAATATTATTATTGTATACATGTGTACTATAAAAACGAATTGAATTTTTATGTACACACACATACACACAAGTGCATATATATATTAAGAAGGTCACAAATTTGAAATTGAAGTATTATTATTATTTCCCTTGGCTTTTATCGTCTTTTTTATTATTATGATTATTCTCCACAAGACCGTGTGTCGAAAGTATTTTTCAAAATAATAATTTCATTCGTCAAATTTAACTACCGCCAACATCGTTCATCTGCCGTATAACAACCCCACTCTAATCGAATCATTATTGATTCAAAAACGATTTCCTAGCAATTATGTTAATATTTCTTTCTCCAAATCGTTTCCGACGTTTTCAGGCCACTTTTCTTTCGAATAACCGTAACTATAGTTTAAATATACGCTCGGGGGTGGATTACTTCCACAACAGTTCCGCTAACAGTTCGGCGAAGCGTTTAACGAGCCTCCACTAGATTAGAGAGACACGGGGACGAGTCATTGTTCAATTATGGTGTGGGTACGGTGTTTTTTTGCAAAAGGCCGACTCCAGATTTTTCAAAAAGGAAAGTAAATATTAGTAAAATAGACAGTTCTTTCTTAATATTACAATTTTTAACCGTTTCGTCAACTGCAGTTTATTCACAAATTATTATACTGGTCGTACTATAAATATGATTGATTCGTACAATAATGAGTGCATATTTTCGTCTTTAGGCACATTTTGACATTTTCACATTAACCATCGATGTTATACGTATACTAGGTAGGTATATGTGTACTTATATTATTAAATTTTGTTTTTATTTAATTTGATTTCGAAATTACACCCGATATAACATTGGCTTCGCAATAAAACTAAGTCTCGATTGTTTTCAATAAAACAATAAAGAAAATTAGAAATAGTTCATTTTTTCAACTTTTTTAAAGGACATTCATTTTATGGTATATGACATTAAAATCCTAGACCTACGATAATTACATACATATATGCGAATGCGAATAAAATACTACTATTAAATATATATATATACGTATATATATTTATAAACTTACATTACATATTAATTATTAATGTTATATTTTGTTATTTACTTTTAACATTTGCAAGTTATTTTGTTGAATTTTAATATTTGTTTTGAACGATACTTGTTAGTAGTCAAAAGAAGGAGTGTGGGAGGAGTATAATACCCACGACTCTCTTTATATAGTCACATGTCTATATAAAGATACCTGAAAGGATGATCCAAGTCCAATTTTCACTAAATTTAGGTGATATTATTTTTCAATTTAAATTGTCGTCCATTAATTTTTTATGGATATAATATATGACATAGGTTAGTTGTGATATAAGTTTAAGGTTACCATTTCCAAATAATAATAATATATTAAATATTGAAAAATAATTCCACTTCACAGGGTACCTGTGGTCATTTAGGTACACGTCATATAATATATCAAAGTATACCTCAATTAATATTGATATAGCTAATAAGAAATGTACCTATTGCACTTACGTAAATTAACAGGCGATATAAAATTCCATTTCATGTTTTATTTGACACACCGATTTGGTTGTTATATACTTAAATCAAGTAGGTATTTAACTTTCCCGACGACTCCTTTGGCTTGAAGTTGGAAAATTTATTTGAATTGTTCTGTACCTTATGTGTGCTGAATCTACATTGTATAAACACTCAATTATTGTAAGTGATATGTTAGGTCCTCGCAGGAATATATAGTCCACAGCAATGATTTATCAATCTTCAATTTGACCACGAATAGTGTATGTAAGTAAATCGGTTTTCTCGACCCTTTCAACGTCCACCGTTTCGAGAATTACATGAGAAAACACTTGCAGTGTACGCATATATAAAGACGCGAATTTTGTTCGCGGAAAAACATCTAAATAAAGATCTCTTCCGGTGACACATTTTTTTTTTAACTCGAAAATGTTTTCTGGTCTTGGTCCTTCATGGTTATGACCCGTTATATCGTTTGAACCTCGTTTGTGCTGCAGAGCTACGAATACTCGACAACGTATTATTAACGTTTTTGTACAACGCGTTAAACTTAAAACATTCCAAACTTTGCGAACAACTGTAGTAGCAATAAAAAATAAAAGAAACAGCAAACTCTAATGGATCAAAAGCGAAAAAAAAACAAAAAATAAAAAGTAAATAAAAACCATATTTTTTAACTTTTGTTTCTTTAGTTTCCTCTTGCGATCGTGCGTCCCTCTGCATACACGTTTCGAAGATAGTTTCTATAAAGCACTCTAGTTTTAAACTTTGAATTCTGTGATTTTTTAACTAGGTACCTAAATGTATATATGTATGTCAACATTGTATTTTTAACCCGTTTTTATATATATATATATATAATATATTATATTATGTGTAATAAAACGAGAAAAAAATAGTATACAATAATATATTCGTCCTTAGTTAATTAAAATTGCATAAAACCAACCTATAAAATCCGTTGAAAATGTATTTTTATAATACTTGAAGTACCTACCTATAATTATATTCTAATTTTATATTCGTTACACAATCAGCTCTTAATATAATGGTATGTTAATGTTCGAGAACGGTTATAAAAACATTTTATAACCATTTGATATGGTTTTTTTTTTTATCAGTTCTCACCTGTTCGTCTTTCCATTATACGCTGCAGCACTATAATGTCGACATCACGCAATAACGATTTTATAACGATTGTAGGAATTGTCAATGTTGTGTGATTTTTATTTCCCGACTTTGTTATTATTATTATTATTATTATTATTTTTTAAACATTTTCTTTCTAACGTTCTTACGTTCTACACTTACAAATATAAAATCGATTGCACTCTATATTACCTTTAACTGTAAATATTTAAAGCTTGTATAACGATTGCATTGTTATACATCTTATACCGCAGAAACACTATATTTGTTTATTGTATATATATTTTTTTTTTTTTTTATAATACATTTTCACGTTCGTCTTTACATTTTATTCGGTTTCTTTTCAACACAGCGCTTATATATATGATTGGCATATTATACTCTCATTAATATACGAAAATCCCTCCTGTCGTGTTAAATGTGTGTGAGGTTTTTTTTTTAGCTCGTACGTGACGCCCGAGGTTAAGCTCATATAGCGTATAAATTTGTTATGCGCGACGGACATTCGCGATGTCTTAAAAACTATCAAAGCGTTTTATTAATATTCTAGAATTTATCAACAAAAAAATATACAATAAATTTTTATAATATCGCATGACTCGTAAACCTTGCGCGTATAAAAATTGCTATTCGCATAAATCAACTGCCACCGTGTAGCGCGATGATCGTATAGGACATTTCGAACTTAACGAAAATCACTCAAAACCCTTTTATAATCTCATTTAAATATATACGGTTTTTTTTAATGAAAATTTAGGTATAATCCTTTGACCGAATTTTAATGTTCATAATTTATCGCGTATAATATAATATTATATAATGCAGAAATTAACAATTCTTCGCTGCTAATATAATATAATGAACGTATTAAAAAATATATAATATATTATGCGACGTTGTACGATACGATCTAATTAAATTTATTTTTCATTTATTGTCGTAATTGTTTATCTGCGCACTTTTTCTTCTTTCATTGTTTACGGATGATAAACTACTATACGTATATGACCTATAATATATAATGTATTATTATTTACTATTTAACATATCGTATAAAATAAATTAAAATTCGAAAAATGTTCACGTTTGTTTACCAAAATTTAAATCAACTGTTTGATTAAATGTAATTACGTAATATAATTATTGTGTTTGTAGTTTATAATATGTATGTATATTGTATATATTTATAGTACTACCTATACTTTTAATATTTTATAATAACTTACTCAAAAATTATTTTAAAATGCTTTTTCGTTTGTTTTTCGTAAACATATTTTTGAATAAATATCGCGATTACACAAGAATATAAAGATATAAATATATATATATATATATATATATTTAAAAAATATATTAAACATTTTTAATTGTTAAATTTTTGTTTTTCTTCAAATATCTTAATAACTGCCTATATAGATTCCCTTAATAATAAAGGGTAAAGGACGTCCTTTTAATACCTTAAATATCTCTATCATACATAAAAAAAAATATATCTAACATTTTTCGACTGGAAATCAAAAATTGTGAAATATAGCTATATTTTGATTTAAAATTCTAACTATTTTGAATTTAAAAAAACATAGGTACATCAATTTATTTGTTTTCTGTTATATTATGCTAATTCAATGTGCACTTTTAGAGAAGTTCGATTTAAATGTACAATATTTATTTAAAAATTAATTTGCAACATTATCTCGATTTTTGAAGAAGTAATAAGACTTTTAATGATAATAATTAATTAGCTAATATTCAAAGATGCTTTATTACTTTTAATTAATTTTAAAATCAATAATTATCTTAAAAAATTTGTTATTTTACAGACATCAGTATTAATGCGTCTAAACGTTTACAACGAACAATATATAACTTTCTTTTTCGGTTTGTGTTTGGTTATCATTTCTAATTCGCCGATTTCGGATGAAAGGGCAATATCGTGAAATTTTTAATTCGGAACCTTTTCATATTTCATATTTTATTTATTATAGTGGCTACTTACAATTCATTTGACCTTATAACGTGTATCATAAGAACACAAGTGTTTTAAAAAGTTTAAAATTTGGAATGAATTTAAAAACAGAAAAAAAAACTTGGAAAATGGTCTTAGAGTTTTTAGAGTTTTTAGATATTTCAGATACATAGTAAATAATACATGTTTTATGATTTGATTATCAGTGAGTAGCCTAAGTATACAAGAAACGTCCCACAGTCCTCGGGGACGGTAGACCACTGGATCTGTGTCCGCCCCAAATACACACACGCCATTGGCGTATTTACGAGGGGAGATGATGAGAATTTATCCCTTTCTCTTTGGCCGAGTTTTTATATTTTAATTAAAACTCTGATATTTATTGTTTTTTTGCTTAACCATATGGAGTTCGTTCTGAATCAGATAAATTCGATTTACGTATCCTCGATTTTAAATTTACTCACTTGTTTTGAAGATATATAATAGAATAGTTCTTCCAATATTCAATTATGTCGGTACATGTTTAAATCCTCGATGCTTAGTACAAACGACTTACATACGTAGAAAAAAAAAAATCAGGAATAATTTTTTTTCTCAAATCGTATTGGTAACAGTTATCTTTTAAATACGCCAATACTATGTCAGTATATCAATAATAGTTGATTAATCATTTGGTGCGACAATACCTGTAGCTCGAGTCTGCTTGTGGTAATACTATTTTCATGAGTATAAATGTTAGAAAAGCAGCAATCGCTGAAGTCGAATTATGATTTTATAACCATTAAGATAACCACAAAACATACACATTGATATTGATATTTTCATTGATAAAAATACAGATAAGTTGATTTATGGTATGAATAATCATTTTTTCATATGACTTACGATAAACATACCGAGTGATTAATAATTATTAGTATAGGTAGAATATTATATGTTGTATATAATATGGTTTGTATTACTAAAATATGCATATCATAGTAGTTTATTTTATTAATTTCATTGTTGTAATTCCCTAGTTTTAGATTCGACACGGAGTATTGGTTTTACAATAAAGTTTTTTTATGTTTGTATACTTTTCGAATATAGAAAGAGTAGAAATTATTGAGAAAATAGCTAATTTAATAATTAATTCGTTCTACATGATGCTTTATAAAAGTCATTTTTCGATTTTCCTTGGTTGATATAGTACCTATTGTGGTCCTAAAGTCTATTAATTCATGGTCAGATCTTATTATCATACAAAAGCCTTAAATCAAAAATATATGTCAATGTTTAATTTATAAATACATAACTAGTCGTATAAATGTCACACATTTAACCACATAAAGTATCTCATAAATATATAAACGATTCGACAGCATTTTCCAAACTCTAAATTGCTTCTCCTGAAAATTAGTCATTTCCGAGTTTTGTCTTTTGTATCGGGCACAAATGGCTGTATATTCTCTTAGTCTTTCCGTATAAAATGCATTCCTTATTAGCATATATACGTTTTTGAAAAAGTAGATTTTCGGACAAGTGTACGAGTTCTTGTTATGAACCCCTCAACCGCATAATTTTAAAATAAATTTAAACTGACTTCTCGGTATAATACCGTTAAAATTTCGATCATCGTTTTAGTATAAAATCAATAGGTACCCGTAATTAAATTGTTTTTCTTTAATATATATATATATATATAGAAAATAAATAATTATTTATGTATACAATTTATTATTATCGGAAGGGTGTGCGGCATCTGATTATATAGTGAAAATCCTATACCATCCCCCGTTCGGCGAGTCCCTAAAACGTCGGTGACACGCCATATTATATGATTATGTAGGTAGTATTGTAGATAACAATCGCGCCCCGTAATGAAAAATAACTGCCCGTCGTTTATCGTTTCTCGTCTTGGATAGACCTTTACAGAACTCTCCTTTACAACACCGCTCCTACAGAGAACCGGCGAAAGCCGAGCGTATTGCGAACCACGTGCGCCCGAGAACGTGTGCGAATTCGGGACCGGACACATTCCACGACGGACGTTTATACCAGATACCGGATACCTATATATATATATATCATAATATTATAGACTTACACGTGTAATATCGGTAGGTCTTATAATCTCTGGACAATAGGTTTTTTTTTTTTTTCGTGATAGAGGGATAGGTTGCCTATTACAATTTTTATGGTAACTATTGTCTACAAGTTCGGTTTGTAATACGGTTAGGGAGCACAAGACCACCGAGTATTTAGATTCGTTAAAATACCGATGGTATAATGAATGGAGCTCTGTAAAAATAACGATCGCAATGAAGGAATAACGATCGGTGTACCAAGTATTGATAATGATTTTATCACCTTGTCGTTATATTAAAAAAAAATAATAATAACCCCGATGATATATTCGGTAAATATATTGTTATCAAGTTGATAATACTGTAGACTTTTAATTTATTTTTTCTATGAAAATATTTTGTTTTTTCCTTTTTTTGGAAATTTTTTTTGAAAATTGACCATTCATTTTTATTCTTTATGCGGTTTTATCTGAAACAATAACGCATTTTTAGTACTAAATACCTACTATAAAATGTATAGTAAATTTATTTAATAAATACGAAATGTTAGGTTTTAGTTTATTATTATTATTATTTATATAAACGCTAAGTGCTAGCTGCACGTGTACATTAATAATAATAATGATAATAATATAAATTCAGTGTTTGAAATGGACAATTTTACGAATTGGAACGCTATAATTTATAAATAAAGCATAGGTATGTTTTTTTGTTTGTGAAATAAATTAGATACCTTTTTATTTATTTTTGATCATAAACCAATTAATTATAAATATTAATTAGAGATATTTCAATTTTTTTTTTTCATTAAATACATATAAGGGTCTTCCCATTTAATGATTAAAATAACGATCGAAACACTATTTGCTATTCAAATTTTTCCCTTAAAATTAAATAATTTGATTAAAAACAAAAGTGATAACAAATGGAGGGAAATATTTTTGATTCCTATTTCCAACAGGTTAGGTTAGATAACTGCCATATACCTATACTTTATTATAATTTAAAATAAATACTGGTGTTTAAGTGGTTTCAAATAATCCGGAACACCTTTTCTTCCTTCCATTTTTTATGTTCAAAAACTTCGAATAATATAATTTTTTTTTTTGTGTAAACAAAAATGACAACACAAGTGACGTATTTTATCATCACCTAATTGTATGTTTTCTATTTCATCACTTTTAGATACGGGTCCTTTTTTTAGATTTAGTACATTAAGACTTGAGGAATTCTGAGTAGGCATTTGTTTTCTCTTGTTTGTTGATGTTTACATTGTATTTTGAGTTTACATTTTTTAGTTATAAATATTAGAAAGAACACACTTTTTTTATTTATTAATTTTTTTTTTTAATACTAAATATTTTTTAATGTCTGGAATCTTTAAATAAGTACTAATTTTTATCAACTGAAACGGACGCCGACGTAAAGGCTAATATTACGAACCGGAATGCCGTTCCGGTGTGTTCCGGTCCATTTTGAGCATTGAATGTAATTATTACAATAGTTACGTGATGATAATATTATTACACCAACTATAAAATGGTTTTCTGATTCTTTCTTAAGCCATATAATATAGAATGCCGAAATATTGCAATACTAATGAACTAACTTACTCTAACTAACGAATTATTTTAATAATATATGATAAAATATCAAAATATGAATATTATGTAATAGTTATTATCAACAATTTATTATCATTATTTTATTCGAAGCGATTGATAACATTACTAAAAATTACATAGATGTATACGCGTAAAAAGATAATTATTTAAAATAACAACTGGTTTTCAAAAGGCGTTATTAATTTTATTATGACTGCACTATATCAAAAATAACAATGTGATTAGTCGTTATATATTTCACAAACGATTGTAGTCAATACTCCCAAAGATCGTTATTTGTAAAAATTCTCAAAACGCCGATCGTTATTTTTTTATATCTATTCTCAATACTTGGACCTCTGGTATAAAATATATAATATATGTGTATAATAAACATCGCAAGAATATATAATATTTTTTTCTCCTCAGCATCATCGTTCCCTTTTCCTATTTATCTGCTATAATATTATTATTCCACCTTTTCTCGCATCCGAGATCATCTACCGGAACTTTTAGCCATTTGTTTATTCCACCGCTAACCGTTTTCCGGTGGTTTTTTTTTATACATCTCTAAAACATGCGGTATGAATATTTTCCGCAGTTTGGGTATTTCACGGAGGATTTACTGGACGTTTTTTTATTTATTTTTGTTTTTTTTTTTACACCCTATTTGCTCGGTCGAAGTCGAGAATACTTAAACAGAATATTTCGAGATAATTCTTTTTTATCTCGGGAAAAATCTCAGATTTACCTCGAAATATGTTGGTTTTTTTTCATATACTGTGATCATATATCTTATATTTGTCAAATTAAATCCATTTTAAAGCAACCGAAAATAGCGGATAACTGTATAGGAAAAAAACGTCGCATGTTTGGTACATATATTTATGTTTACATTGTTGTGTATTATTTATGTAACTTAAAGAGCTGTGTATATGAAAGAACTGATTTATAGAATTTAGGATTGCCGTTTGTGTGTTAAATTTCAAAATAATAAACAAGCATTTTATTCTCTCATGCGAAATAACGGTATGCTGTATGCTTTTTCATTCTCTTTCGGGCGAGTGACCTATTGGTTTTAAGGCAAAGTGTTTTTTCTCCGAGAAAACGCTTTTTCTGAGGCATCTAAAGTGTTCAAAAAACTGTCATGTTTAGATACTGTCTGTATAGATTGGAAATCGGACACAGATGGTACTTTAGAATGATGAATTCCCAGCATTAGTTTTCGAGAAAATAGCAAGTCGATGATTTTTTTTTTTTTAGGTTTGTTGATTTATCATTTTATCAATTTTATCAATTTTATCAATTTATCAATTTATCATTAGAATAATAATACGATTGTATTATAATAGCGCATAGATCAGCGGTTTTCACCCGGGTGGGGGGAATTATCCCCCAGGGAGCAATTCAGGTACTGCACAGGGGGGAATATGGTGAAGAAATTACAAAATTACATTAAATGAAAATCAAATCATCACAAAATTTATCATTAATTTTTAATTTAACATTTTAAACATTAAACACATTTAATTACACTATGTCTACAATTTATTTATATAATGTATATCGTTTTGAGTTATGACTTGTTATGATGAAATATACTATTTTTTGGGTTGAAAATGTAAGGGGGGAATGACCATCTTACCGTTGGTTAAAAGGAGGCAATAAGTATAAAAAACAAGCAGTGTTCAATCGTCGCCAGATAAATTGGCACGGCGGCGGTGGTAGTGCGATAAAGGAAAACCAGGGGTTCTCCGTATTTGGATGTTATTACCGAATATATCATAACATTTTAAAACTGATTTTTTTTCCAGTTTCCATATCACATTAATCTATTAATTTTGTCATTGTCAGTCGAAGTCGTTTATTTTTATAAATTTAAGATTAACAACTTGGTGTAGCGCGCCGCGCGTCCGAAACACACCGTGACTGGTTTGGGCTACACTTACAGAAAAGCGCCGCCGTCGCCGTGCCAATTTATCTGGCGACGACTGTACAGAAGTTATTAAAAAAAATAAATACCCCAAAATTACTGTGGACCGTTGTTTTTACAGGACTTTTACATGTAATAAAAAAATGAGAAAAATTAAATACTTGTCTTCGACGCGTAAATACATATTTTCCCTCTATTTACCCAACATATGGCGTGTTAACATCGATTATACATTATACCTTTTTCAACTCTTTTCGCTCATTTTAATACTCTGTTTATTGACCCGAATGTACCGTACAGGATAAACGCTGCACGTTTCCTTTGATGTCGGCCTATCGACTGAAAATCATAATAAACGTGCACACTAACTGCGTGGGAGTCACGGTTAGTCGTTGTTTTTTTTATTCCATGCACATTACGTAATGTACCAACTACTACTGTTCTCTTTGAACTCAACATACTCCATAATAATATGTAGTGTATCTACATAATATGCCATTACCGTATACCGAGGATTATTATCACGTGTTTGTTGCTTGTATATTATAATATATATAAATATCTGGGTACGGGTTAGTCGCGGTATACACTGTGTGCATTTTACGTATTATGCAGTAAGTTGTGCTTATTAAATTTTCGAATCAAACCTCGTCAACGCGAATTACAGATGGTGAAATTTTAGATTTGTCGAGTTTTCGAGTTACACATAGGCGTTGATATCAATAGGAATTTCGATTTATATAGGTACGTATGGATACGTCTCCTACATTACTTGTATAGAATTATTATGCGTTACAACAAGAAACAATAGTAGTAATTTTAATAAGTAGTATATAATAGACAAAAAAATATAGAAAAGTCAAATACACGTGCGCATTGAGGGAGAAATGTGAATCGGCCGTGTATTCAAAATAAAATTCTCTAGAGTTATTAGGTAGTGCAATCGAAATCCATCCGTAACCGTTTAAACCCTGAATTTTTTTTTATTATATTTTCGTTTTCTTCTTTGACAGGAACAAGAGCAGGGGAGCGACAGCCAACACGGGGAAACGGACGAGTTTTACCCTTCGGCGCCCCCGTCGGGTCCAGCGAGTCATGTCCAACCACCCATTCGACGAAGGGGTGGCATATCGGCCGAGCACGTGTCCGAAGAAGAAGCGACTAGCTACGTCAAGAAAGTGAGTGCCAGCTATACGTACATATAAAAGAAACGATGTTCGAACGTGGTAAAAAAAAAAATAAACATCATTTGTACACGCAGGTGTAAAAATTAAATCTTGTATTATCGTCTCTGGCTTGCCATTTGTATGGATCTGAAAAGAGCGCGCTTGGAGGGACTGAACACTTCCTAACTTTGCGAGTTATACAGTAATGTTTCTTTTTAACACGTTTTGATGAAATGAAAATAGTGAAAAATTGTTGGCGCGTAACGATCGAATTAGAAATGACCAAAGCTGGTTGGTCGGTTCTTCATTTAACTTCGTTCACTTTCCGAAAAACATTACAAATGACTGGCAAAAAACTTATTTTTCACGTTACTACAAATACTATACATGTCTATAAAAGCTCATATTATTGTCCAATATAACATATACTTAATACCACATATTATAAACGTATAGTACATAATATGGTAAATGCTTAAACGAAAATAGTTAGAAACAATGCAATCCGTGAATCAGTTATGGAAGTTTAACGTTTATTCGCATATTATTTAGATTTTTGTAGAATGTTTAGATTTTTTTCATGCTTGAATGCCACATATTGATGATTTTTTTAGTGTGTGATGAAAATATGAGCCCTGATCATATTTTAATGAGCATTTTATATTGAATAAATTATATAGTATAATATTCACTAGGTATATATAAGTATGAATCTATTCCAGGATGATATATAATATTATATACGTTTAATTTTTCGATATACACGGGTGACGTATTTCGAACGACCAGAGGCAATACATATTTAGGGGACAGAAAATTAAAAAAATGGGCTGCCATCATTTTTTTTATTTATTTATTAATATTTTGTAATGTAATTTTTTGATTTTTGAGAGTAAATTTGAGTGAATGACTGTTTTTTTCTTTTGTTTATCAACTTATTTTTGTAAAATTATTTACGCTTTACATTATGGGGTGACGTATAATATACATAATGTACGGGTATACCTAAGGCAACGAAATCCTAAATACGCTTCTGACAGTAAATATACCTATAAAATATAATAATTTTATGAACATTCGTAAAAAAATGTATATTGATCTTATTTGCGCCTCGGTAAAAATCGTATTCCTATGGTATTATTATTAGTCGTAACAGTGAACGACGTATAACTCGTGAAATTATATATCCTCGTTAATGATTTAATAATATGCCATAATTATGGTGACCAGACGTACTTTTTTCCAAAAGTGTATAGGACAGTACTATTTTTAATTGCATTGCCCTAGTGCCCTTAACAATAGTGTTCAGTACATACAATATTGTACTCTCTTTCTCTTTTTTTTTTTTTTTTTTAATATATCACTAGTTAATATAAATATTATATTATTTTTCATGACTTGATCATTATTATATTTGACGGTTCAACCTAATACAAATGAATATACAAGATAATGTTTTGTCACTTTGGTATATGAATCACACGATATAATAAGTACATTATTATATCACATATTGTATAATAAACATATAGTTATTTTCAGTTTCAACGTATTTTCATTATAAAAACACACCACTATAAAAAAAATAAGTTGACCTTGTAATGAAATTATAATTTCAAATATTCAGTTTTCTTCTAGTGGATAAAAATAGAAATAATAACAGAGTAAAACTGGCCAATGTAAATGGGTTGTGGGAAAAATAGGAACATATAGTTAACATATTGAACAATCACCGCAAGGGAGGATTTTTTTGAATGATAAAGGTGAATACATTTTAAAAAAATGTACTTTTTTTTTTGATTTTCATATTTGATTACCTATAACTATAATTAATAATATCAGTCAAAGTTCTGACTATATTTACGTACCATATATATTTACAACATACCTAATACCATTGGTTTACGAAGGATATTACGCGCTCAAGGTTATTAATACAGGATTTCGGTGTCACCGTTAAAATATTATATCCGATGGTTAGGTATAGTGGATAGATATATTCTCGTGTACAAGCATAATAGAAATAATACGAAAGCAATGGTACACGTATACAGTATATGTACTGCACGAAAGTGTTTATGAACGGTCGCGCGTCGTTATCAATGATCAATGATAAAAGATTTTTTTTTTCTCACATAATGTAACAGCGTCGTGTTGATAACTCGCCCGGTGGTAATTGTTATTACCTCATCACACGTTCTAATAGCACTCTGTATAATAATAATAATAATAATAATAATAATAATAATAATATAATATTGTCGAATGGAGCAATATCCAAAGGTCAGCTATTATGGCAGGAGACGACTGGTATTTTTTATTTTTATTTTTTCTATAGATATTTTACATATTCATTCATTACGCTCCGAGAGTGAAAGTATATCTGCACTATTCGCAACTCGCGTTAAGTCGTTGCAAAAATATACTTAAAAAAACACGAACCGTTTATGTACCTATGCGTTATTCAAATTGTTGACCTTTATATTATAATATAGGTATAGGTATAGTATATATATAATATATAGGTACACTTAAACGAAAACGTAAACTGCACTGAATTTTTTACTATATTATGATAATATGATTGACATCGTATAAATATTAATAGACGACGTATAAAGTCGATAAAAATTCGTAAACATAATTCTGAGTGTTGTCTTTCACTCATACGCGTGCATATGTGTACAAATTGTCTAAATTATTTAATATGTACCAATAGTGGCCACGGGAGCCATTGGTGTTAGATAAACGCCTATGGAGAAACTAACGATAACCGGCAAAAAAAATTTCCACGTAATTTTGAATACAAATTTATTACAGAATACATATTTTACTATCATATATTCTATATACCTACGTCCTACATTATTAATTTTTTTTCTCCAATTTTTGATAGTAAAATAGTTATGTATATTATACATCGAGCGTTGCTCGTTGTAATTTTATTGAAAGAAATGTACGTATTAGTTAAGTTATAAGTTATTTATTTAGTATATTTTACAGGTATCTCGTTGAGTTAAAAGTTATTTAAAATAAAAAAAAAACACTTGTAACTTCACTGTTAAGAGGATGCTCTACACCCATTTTAGCGGTATTGAAATACGTTCACGCTCTATAATTACAACACATCTCTCTTAGTAATCGCAGAGTCAAAATATATACAAAATATGAAATAATAATAGTAATAATATGTAAATATTAATTCGTATACCTTAAAATCCAATATCAAAAAAGTTTACTCATTATTTTTGGCATCTGCAATCGTATATGCGCGCTTGAATGGTTTTTTTTTTTTGTATTGAATGAACCAATACTTTGATGCATTTATATATTTAATGATTTATAGACTTGCTAAAAATTACCTAAAATTTTCGTCATGCAATAAAAAAATTAAACAAAAATTCAGATTCTACTCAATTATAATAAAATTATTTAATTATTCATGTTGATAACGTGAACTTTCTTTTTATAAATTTTTTTTCCAATGAATTTTACAATATTTCAAAGTTAGGTATATTTTTTAATTTCCTATTTCATATTTATTATAGGTATATTGATTTTATATTTGCATTGTTTAAATGCATTTACTTTGTAATTTAAAACTTTTAATTTTACTTGTAATTTCAAAAGTAGATTTTATCAACCCTAATTACAAAATTCACCCACTCAGTTTTTAGCGAAAGGAACAAAAAATAAAAGATCCATTTTTAAAATGCTATTCTCATGTGATTAGAAATTAAATTATAATAGTTTAAAAATATACTATATATCTGCGTTTCTTGATTTTTATAGTTATTTGTAAAGAAATAGTACATTATGCATAAGCTATATTTTTGCGTTTCTTTGATTACAATTACATGATTTATAGGTTTTACATTCGTTATATTTTATAATATACATCTATGTCTACAATACCTGGTTGTGCAAAAAAAGTTCAATGACATATATGTATATCTCAATATGACCGGAAAATAATAATAGGTATTACTCGTATTTCCTAAAATAATCGAATATTGTAAATTTGTTTTTGCATAGAATTAACAAATTATTTTTTTTAAAAATACACGACCTAAACAATATATAAATGTATTTTTATTATTTTAATTTGCGACGTGACAGCAAAACATCAATAAAGTTACGAACGACGTGTTTAGAATATATTATGTGTATGTACATGTTGGTTGATGAATGTATATATAATAAATGTTATATTTAAACTCGAAACCCGGCACATTTAAATATAGAAAATATATTTTAAATTGGTTACATTTTGTTTGAAAAGCAAATTTTTATATCAAATTCGGCGACAAAGTTCCTGTTTCATTTGCCCGGAGCATATATAATAGATATGTGTATATTAACGGAATATGGATTGCGCATATTATTTACCATCTTCCGTCTATTTTAACCATAGATAATACGTGTAATATCAATGATTGGAACACTCAGTTTGAAACAATCAAAAAGGAATAGGGTGAAAATAAATTACCGTTTAATCCATGAATATTTTAATTGTTATCATTAATTTCCAGTCAAAAATGTGATTATTACAGGTTTAATGGAACGAACGAGTCGAAAATTAATTTTTTCTTTTATAATGCCTTTTTTTTTTTTTTGCATAATATTAACATTATATAACATTATGATGTTAGTTCAGAGATTTTGACTTGAAGCGTGGTCCATTTAGTCATTTTGATCCGGAACATCCTTCTTGAGAAAAGTTAATAGATATGATCATTTTGTGGGGAAAATTGTACATAAAGCGTTGTATTGTTATAAATATATATTCTATATTTGTGTGTGACATTCTCTGACAAAATCCCGCTCTTAAATTATTCCGTTTTCAATAATAAATAAAAAAAAAAAAAATTAAAAGCTTTTTTTAAATAGATATTTCGGCTTATTTCATCTGTGTTCTTTCTCTTCGCTCGTAAACCTTTATTCCGAGGACATATAATATGGGCTGTAGCTCGCAGTGGACTCTAAGCTTTCACAATTTATATTTTATGATATTTTACGTATATATATTATAAATAGGTCGCAACAAAACGTGTTTTCATCCATAATGGTGCTAATATTTTAGAAACTAAACGTAGAAAAATGGACAAGTTTTCTTTGATGCAGTTGTTTAAAAAATATGAGGAAAAAAACAATCAACTGACAGCTTTCACCCCAAATCATTGGTTTTCGAAAGTCCATTTGCGAAATTATACTATTTTGCACGACACGACCGCGATAAAATATGTTTTATGTTTACGTACAGTTAATAATTAAGTTTTCCGTAAATTTTGCCAATTTTATTTTTCGTCAACTTCAACCGCGTCAGCCCGCCGCCGCGTAACAGCAAACAATAAACATTTTAGGACTCGTTAGTTCACTAACAAAAGCTATATAATAATAGACTTAAAGAAGCCTTGAGTTTTCAATTACAAACGCTCTTGAGTATGAAAGTTTTCAGTCGTTAAGTTAAAAATATTTTCAACTGTATTCTGCAGCTATAAGAAAACAATGTACGATATTTCTAGCAGACTACCAGACCTTTGAAATACAATTCATTGTTTATATTTCATTTTATATAATATCGACTCTATATATATCATTATTATTATTATTATTATTTTTGATTTTAACGAAATAATTTAGTCTTATATAGGTAATTTATATTGTTATATTATGTTGTGTTGTATAATAATTATAAAAGATACACTTACATAATTGAATCTTAATATATTATAATTAATTACAAACAACTGATGAAGAAGCGTACAACATTAATAACGAACATATTTGTGCGACTGTGTAAGCGTGTGTTTTATCACAATGTGTTATCAATATATTTTATTATCATAATATATTTTATTATCACATATATTATATAATATACAATAATATTCATATATATACATTATATAAATCATAAGTTATTATATAAAAAACTTCAAAAATATAGTAAAATTAATTATAGAGAAAAAAGTGTAATTTTACTCTTGTTCGTGTTACACTTGTACCCTTAATATTTAATTGGCTAAATTGTTAAAAAAAAAAAAAAAAAAAAAATGCAAGCTAAAATTAAATTTATAATTTATTATAGCTATGAAAAAGCATGTTTACAATATTTTATTTGATATTATAGTACTTAATATACATGTACTATTGCCCTTTTAAAAATCGCGTAATATCTAACAAATATGAAGTAAAAGTTATTATATTTTATTAGATCAACTGCGTAGATATAGATTTTTTTATAATACATTCCACATTAAATATGCTCAACGTTTATAAAACTAGACGTTTAGAAAAAAAACTCAATTTTTCTTCAAATATTCCTGATGATATTTTTAAAAAAAATCTTATTTATTCCATTAGTTTTTATTTTTAAAAATATTAAATTAATTGTTATAATTATAACACCATATATTTTTACGAAAAATCAACTATCATACTTTTTGTTATCTTAATGAACTTATATTTTTAATTTTATATTCTAAAACAAAATTGTTTTTTTTTTTATTCTGATGTCTAATTACCCAATATTAAATCACCAGTTTTTTACATAAACATTAATAATTAACACAACATTAATTTAAGTTTAAATTAGAGGCACGCGAAAAATCAGAAGATTAATTTTCAGTCCTCCGTGCTACTGTTTTCTTCTATATAGGACAAGTATTTTAAATGTTAATTAAAAAATATAACCTATATCGATTCAGTATTTATGTATTATATTCACACAGAACATTTGATGAACACGATAAAATAATCACTCTGTATAGGTACCTAATTTTATCCATCCTCTGATTATTTTTTTTCACTGGTATTTTATCCCTCAACTTTTTTAACAAAATAAAAATAATAATAATTAAAGTACATCCTTTTTAACACAATACATAGTTTTTAATCTATAATATTAATATATCATGAGAAGATTGAGAAGTACCTATATTATATTTAATGGATGTGAAGTTCATTTAAATTAGTTAAATTTGAAGTATACAAGATGAGTATAAACATAAGTATCTAGATCTGTTAAATCCGTTTAGAGGAATTATTATAAAGCATTTTTGAAATGTTTTTATGAATATAAATATATATAGTTTTAAAGAATTCATAATATATCTATTATCTATGTATACCTTACTATAAAGACACATGGACTTCCAATACTAAAATTGTAATTAAATGTCGTCAGTAAAAATTCATAATCCTATATGAATTATAATCGTATTTTTTGTTATTTTCATACATTGTACAGGGATAGAAAATTTTATTTTCAAGTTAATTGGCTGAAAATTTCCCATGTCCCATCCCCCAACTTATTTTGAACCATTTGAACCACTATATATATATATATATATATTTATAAATTACCGATCAAATAATATGTAATAAGCGTCAAAATGATCTTATTTTCCGTTACGTTTCAGGTAGTGCCAAAAGATTACAAAACAATGGCGGCTCTATCGAAAGCGATCGCCAAAAACATATTGTTCTCTCACCTGGACGAGAACGAACGGTCGGACATATTCGACGCAATGTTCCCGGTCACGTTTCTACAGGGAGAAGCTATTATTCAACAGGGTGATGAGGGAGATAATTTTTACGTAATTGACGTCGGCGAAGTCGAGGTACCTACGATTCACGAATGTGTATTATTATATTTTACTCGATCATTGGCGAAACGGATGATTAGTTTGATTTGCACTATCCTTTTAGTCCAGTTTGCAATCGTGTCGAAAATAAGGTTATGTTCGAATTGCACCAGATTAATGAAAAAAAAAAAAGTCGTGTTCGAGAACGATACTCAAATCAAATAAAAAAATACGTTTAAAATTGGAAACTGGGATATTTTTTAATTTAATATAAAATAGAATTTATATTCAATTGCATTGGTATAGATTAGATAAGTTAATAATTCTTTTCTTTTTTTTTAATACAAAACTCAAAGTTGGCCCTGCAGCTTTTATTTTATTTACACATATTTTCATTACTTATTGCACTACTGTTACCAGTCGATACTAAAAATGTTCACACAAAAAGTCTACAAGGGTGTAAGTGGTTGGAAAAGTGCTATATAAGTTATCTTTATCTCACAATTTCTACGGTGTAGTTAAGATATAGGAAAGTCATCGGCATACTATATTGTATAATCGCTTCGAATCTATGTCACGGTAGAAAATATAATTGATAACAAATGTTTCACTACAATGACTACGCCGAACACAATTTGATACAAAATTGTGACAAGAAAAGACTGACAAGTGCTGGGGAGGAGGGATGGTCTATCTCACATATTACGCCACCGGTGTAGGCAGTCATCGCAGTCCACTGATATACGCGCATGCGTGTTATTATGTTTATATTGTTTTATATAGGTGTACGTGAACTCGGAACTGGTGACGGTGATCGGGGAAGGCGGTAGTTTTGGCGAACTGGCTTTGATCCACGGTACGCCGCGGGCGGCCACGGTACGCGCCAAGACCGACATGAAGCTCTGGGGCCTGGACCGGGACAGTTACAGGCGAATACTCATGGGGTCGACGATCCGAAAGAGGAAAATGTACGAAGAATTCTTGTCACGCGTTTCTATTCTGGGTAAGTGCACCACAACTGCAGTAATGTCACATTGAACGGCGTATTATATAATAATAATGATAATAATGATAATAATAATGATAATAATAATGATAATAATGATAATAATGATAATGTCGTCGTATTGTACGGGCGGGCTCACTATCTCTGTAGATTATAATAATGTGCCGATAAACACATATAGTCACCGCACGATTTGAGATATCGCCGCGATTTCGTCGCACCATATGAACGCGTACGTATAGCGTACGTGCTCCGGTGGGAGAACACCGTAAACGATTACCGAACAGAATAGAATATATATTATGCTCCGATTAGCATAGAATTATCGTAATTCCATATACGGGTAAATCGCAGTGGATAACGATAAAATCGCACGTTTGCAGTATCATTCCGCGATAATCGCGTGATCGCGTTTTCCAGATATATTTACGGATCGAACGTCGGCCTAGTACGGTCAAAATGTTTTTTGGTGCCAGACCGTCAAACCATATTCTAGAATACCGTGTAGAAACGACACTCAAAGAAATCACTTTGTTCAGCGAGTTTTATTTTCAATGGCCTTAAAACCATTAGCCGTAGTATCCAATTATTATTAGATGAGTTTTTCATCCGTATTTGCAGCGTATTGAAAATTTAAAAATCGCGTACGATTATTATGACATTTACGGTCAGATTACATTCCAAACTGCTGTGAAATCCAAAAAAAAAAACTGGGAAAGTATCACTATAGCGCTCTAACAAACTATGCGGTATTTAACTAATGTCGTAGGCTTTCAAGTTCAAGTGTAGTTACCATACATAGACTATTCATATAGTTCCCCCGAAATATGTTACCGTCATATACGCAGCTACACGGTTTATATAACTTAAAATATATCCATACTTATTATGGTTACCACTCTATGTTCTTGATAAATAAGACTAAAGTAGAAAAAATTTTAAAAAATGTTTTTATAAATTATATATAATTTATATATTTAAATTAGATTTGACAGCAGTAATACAATAACAATGTTAAATATATAATTTTTTTTAAAAAAATATTGTGAAATAAAAATATAAGCCTTTGTTTACAGAATCAATTACTTAAATAATTCATTAACAACTTAATTATTGCCAAAATACATAAAAATATTAATAGGGTAATTTAATATACATATATATTTTTATAGTAAAAAATATTATACACACATTACATTACACGTATTACAATATTATCGTAATTTATGCCTTATCGATATTGTAATCTATAACGATATCATTAAAAATAGAATACTAACTTGTAGGTTATTCATTCCTATTTACACATGACAAAAAACAGACTTTTTACTTATCAGGTTACACTGGATTAACTTTTAAATTCTATGACAGTTCGTTTTTGGTATTATCGATTGTAATCCATCTGGTCTTATAATTTTATGCAATCAGTCGTGTTATCTATTCTTATTACAATAATAAAGGAACTAATGTTCACTATATTATATAAAACAACAGTTTTCCGAAAAACTTCTAGTCCCACGATTTTTGTTCTCATTATAGTCGTTTTTTGTGTAATAACTAATATCTTTAATCGTGGTTTCCCGCGTAATACTTAACATTTTGACTTTCTCGAGTTTTATATTTTTACTATTTTACGAGTATTATCTTATATCTTAATGAATTTTACCAAACACTAATGTGAATAAAATATGAATGATACTCACTATTAAAATAGTGTATATTTTCTATACCTACGTTTTTAAACTAGTTAGTTTATATAACTCAAGGAAGGATTGAGCTGATACTTTAAAGCGATCTGAAAGTACAATTCAGCAGTGGCACTGAACACAACTTTAAAATATTATTAAAACTACAGCTATAATTAGAGTACCTAATTAGGTATGGTTTCCCATTGAAACAATTTTTTTTGGACATTTTTGTCCATTTCACGATTTCTCAGTAGGGTTCTTAACTGGATAAGATATCTCTGTTTTTCACTTTTTGCCAAGTATCAAAAATAAATATGTAAATAAATATAATGTTTATACAGAATTATATTGATATAGTTTGGGCCACCTGCAACTACTATATACCCCCAAATCGGATGGGGTTTATCCGGTTGAAGATCGAGTTGTCAGAATTAAAAGTATCGAAATATCATGTGATCAAATAGTTTTTCGGATAACAAATATATGATCGAAAATTCAAGTGATCGGAATGTACTTCTGTAAATAAATAGTACTATTGTCAAAAATTTTCGAGTATAACTTTACTCATGAATATTATTGCTTTCGATCAAATTATCCGCTCCCGCTCAAATCGTAGTACGTCCTTTAGAGATCCTTTGTTTTACACCCTAGTGTACCATCTGGTTTTATGTGATTTTTAGGAATATTAACTTTTTAAGTGGTGTTCAAACTATAAATTTAAAATTGGAATCAATGAAAAAAAAAAAAAAAATTATATTCGCCTATAATTTATGACAATACCTACTACATAATAACTACTACATTGTATTTTAATGAACCATTTCTTATAACAAATAAAATACCATTATTAAACTCGTATTTTTTAGTACACTCTCAGTTTTGTTTAAATTGTAAAAGTTACAATTTCATATTAAACAACCTACCCTATAATATATAAGTCATAACACGTTTCATGAATCGCAATTTGTAACGAATTTGCATTTCCATAACATTTTTAGTGTTTTATATTATGTTCTCTACTGAACGCATACTATATAATTAAAGTTATTTATCTAAATTTTTGTTTTGAAACTCAATTATAAGTAATAATTGTTGTAATAAATACTATATTTACTTGATATTTCTGACAATTATAAAAGAAATATCAATAATTTTAAGCCCATTTACAACACGATTTGGTCGGCCCAACAGGACAATCTTGTCGAGCCAAACGTATTATCAGATCATATGTGGATATGTCACTTGACTGATATTTGTCGAGTGTTGTGACCACACGACCAGCGACCACCTGACCAAATCGGATCGTATGTAGCATTGGCCGTTGGATTTAGCTTCAAGCTTCTCTCATAAATTAATTTGATTTTGATATTAATGGACTAACTAAATAAAGAGTAAATGTAGTAATTCAATGAAACTATCTTATACTGTACTTTGGGTCAAGCTCGTATTAAATAAATAAATAAATAAAAATCATCCCAGTCTAGTTCCCTCAATGGACCCATATGATTAAATATTTTTTCCGTTTTAAAACCACTTATTTTTTCATATTTTTCTTTTTTTCTTTAATTAAATATATCTGTAGTCAACGATGTGGCTATTGTGATTCTAAGTTTTGGTTTTTGTTTTCATCAATACCATGGTAAAATCAGGTGTTGTGTATCGAACTTACACTGTACGGTATATATATATTCCTATATATGGAACTCCGGACGACAAATTTACTGCACAATGATATTCGTGTGCAGAGTTGGTCTAATCGGAAAATTAGAGAAAAAGTTTATGACCTTTTTTCATTTTGCTTACCGACTTTTAAACCAGCAATAAATATTTCTTCGGAACGGCCCTGAATTCAGTAAAACACGATTGATTCGACCACTCAGCGAGTTGTAATACGCTGTTGGGGGCGAGGAAAACCATTGTGTATAACGTCTTGGTTTGCCTGTATAGAACAGATTATTTCGTGGGATACGCGACGGTAAGACAGATGAATGGCCATCGAGACTAACTGTATTGTGAAACATTTTTAGTGTCTCCGATTTTTGATTTGAGAACGAATTTCAAAAACACGTCCCCCGTAATGTCCGATAAGAACTGCAGCTCTGACATAAAACGATCACCGTAACGACCACGAGACCGTTTCCTTGTGTCCTATACTGCGGCGTACTACACGATTGGCGATTCGAGTATAAAAAAAAAAAATAAAAAAATAAATAATATATATATTGTGGAATCCGGACGTTCCTTATTGTTATTCCGCTGAGGTGATCCAAAGTTTATGATGTCTCTTTATATAACGTGCAATCAATAATATACCATATACCGCTATATACCTGTCGTTATCCGAAGTCATTATAGCATAAATGTACAAACGTACACACCGTTTCCACTTATAATCGATATCTATATAATGTTACTTGTAAGGCAATCATCACAATTTCTTAAAAAAAAAAAAAAACCAAAACGTATCGACATCGTGATCTCAACGTACTCTGTATTATAAAAACTAAAAAGCCTCATACCGTGTATGTGCCCATATAACATAATACCATCGACGTTAAGACTATTACCGTTGGTATACATCACTATATATACGCATATATAGTGTATAGTATAGTGTATCGAAATGTATTGTAGCCGAATTTCCATTGTTATATTTATTTTCCTATGTCACTCTGACATTAAATCATATGCCGGCAATCAATTACTATATGTATAATATTATATAGATAGGGTTCTGCGATGGTTCGTAAAACATGGATGGGGTGTGACCCAGTTGAAAAATCCGCGTACGGCTAATAAATCCGATTCCCGTGCACCTATATATATATATATATATATATATATATCATTTATCATTTATCATTTTCATCGGGAAAATATAAAAGCAAACGTAGGTACTAACGAGGTCAGTTGGAAAAGTTCCGAAACAAAAAAATGAATCAATAATGTTATCATCGATGTCTAAACTAAAATAAAAAGTAAAATAACCGTCCAGTTACAGTTAGTGAAGACATCTTCAAGTTTAAGAGGACGGTCACACCCGCAATTATTGCTGTCTCCGTCTATCTAATGGCCAATATTACACTAGGTACGAAAAACAATAAAATACGTGGCGTCTACGTTAAAATCAAAGAAGTTACAGCGTTTTAAAAAAAGGAAAACTTGAAACGCTGTAACTTCTTTGATAAACAATGTTTTACAAAAAGGATATGTAATTTTTTAGAAAATATTTACCTTTTTAAAATTGGTAATAGGTGTTATAACTCTAATTTCAACGTAGACATCACATTTATGGTTTTGCGTAGGTAGTGTTATTGTGCTATGTTGCCCATTAGATAGACAGAGACAGCAAATTCCTCTTAAGTAAACTACTGGAAAAATTAAAAAATTACTTCTCAAAAGTACCATTATAAGAACCGATTTTCTACCGATAGAGCATATAGATACTCCAAAACTTTAAATATTGATGGTGAATAAATAAGTATGTAAATTAAATAAGTGATGAAAATATTATCTCGATATATAAATTCACAAGGAAAAACCAATCGTTATTTAATAATAATTTTGATAAGCCATCTAAAATATTTAGATTTTCATAAAATTTGAAAAATTTTAAAACTTAATAAGATATTACTACCAAAATTTTTTCTACAGTTCGATTCATACAATAGTTATTTAATTTTTTTTTTCAATTTGTATAAAATTTACATTTTCTTTTTTGAATTCCTAAAATTGTTCATTAAATTAGAAATGTGATGCTTAGGTTTGGTTACCGAGTGAATTTTGGGTTTACAACATTGACCCATTTTGCAAAAATAATCGAAAATATTGCAAAACGAAAGCAAAGTGATATTGTAAATAGCATTATTGTGTATATTTCAGCGTATTAAAGGGTACTACCTACGACTTCGCTTTCATGATACGTATATCACAATAATAATGAATACGATTCAGAACATATACCGCTCGATCACCAATAGTGATTTTAGGATCCAACAAATGTACTATTTATGTGTAAAACTTGTCAAACTAAATTTCAATTTTATTGATCAAACTGTCTCCTATATATATTATTATTATATTATATAATACCTATATTATTTATATTTATATATATATTTGGAATCTAGTTTTTCGTTTAAACTCTTTCATTATAATATATCGAAGAAAAAAAAATACTTTTTGTCGTTGTCAATAATGAAATTCTATTTAATTTGTTTCTTAGAAGTAAATTTTCATCTAGGCGACTATTATATAAATTGCGTATATACAGGATGATTTTTTTTTTAAATCATTGGTTATATTTTGCGAAATATAAATAATTTTTATGAAATTTTTTTCAGAATGTTATACTTCATTCCAGTAGCGATTTTTCGACTCTTTTCTGGGTTGGGGGAGTTTCCGTTTATCGGTATACATATAAACTTAATTATAAAAAAGTATTGACGGATTAAATTATGTATAATTTCTATAGTATTCATAAACTTCTAGACTATTATATTTTCGTAAGAATTTTTACGTTTTGATTTCTTAAATCCGATCAATATTATATTCTATATACTTTCATGATTTAAAATGTTGAATCCCCTTCCCTTATTTATTAAAACTATATCAACTTTCGATTTAAAAATAGCAACCTATGATTTAAACTCTAAACTTTTATAGAACATTATATTTTATAAGAATTTTCACACTTTATATAATTACCCGAATAATAAGCATTCAAACTTTGGACTCGGCGGAATGGAGAAGTACTGCAGACTGCAGTATCTAGCACATTATTATCAACATCTATTACGTGCCATTACAGTACTATACAGTACCTACCTACTTCTCCACTACGCCGCGTCTTTTATTTGAATGCTTGTTACTCGGATAATTATGTAAAATGTAAAAACTCTTATAAAAATATATTCTTTAAAAGTTTAGAGTTTAAATCATAGGTTGCTATTGTAAAATCGTAAGTCGATATAGTTTTAACGAATAAGGGAAGGGAATACAAAATTTAAAATGATGAAAATATAATATAGAATATGATTAATGGAGAATAACTTTGTGAAAAAAATTTCACAATAATTATTATTTATACTTCCCGAGATATAACCTGACCATGATAAAAATAAATCACCCTCAATATATATTATTTATGTATATATACTATATAGTACCTATATAGAATACGAAACTTTGATGTTTAAAATATAATTAAAACCTAGTGAATCGGATAAAAATAGTTCCAATAAAAATTAGATTCTAAATATATGTACAATTTGTATGAGATCATATTATAAAAATAAAATAACGCGTTTTTTTCTCGACTGTTTTAAGCAGTTGATTATTTTTGATTTGTTTTTATTGTAACCGTAATGATCGAATAATATTATTCGAATTAATCCGGTCGAATGACATAATATAATGTCGTATAATATAAAAAAAAAGTACCTATATAACGTAATTATAGTATTTAAAAATTATTAATGAACTGAATATTTTCAGTTTTTTAGAATTTTATCATTTTATATAGGTACCTATACATATTTTACCATATTATTATTATTATTAAAGACTCGTTGTGTACGTGCTGAAGCAGCGGTGTTGTTATAAAGAATATTTTAATTCGGAGAGTCTTGGGAATAAACTGTAAACTCGTTGTGAATTATAACTTTTTTAATTTATTAAACAAAAATATTATAACTTGGTGTTGATTTTACATTTTTATTTTTCATTGTTCGAATTATATATATATATATACTACTGCAGAGTTCATCGTGTTACAATCACAACTCATGTCATCGTATCTTATTCAAAATTTAGATTAAAACAGAACAAAATAAACAAAAATCACCACAGTATGTATATATATATATATATATATATATATATAATCCTCTTTAAACGCATATTTTCATTTATAAATTGGGTACCTTAAATTTTAACGATAAAAAATTTATACGTACCTACGAAATTGGTTTGGTTAATATTTAATATAGAAACTTACTTGCAGTGTGTATATACTATTTTTTTTAATCAAATATAATGTTTGGATCAGTTATTTTCTTGAAAAAAATAAAGTCATTATAACATTTTGAATTACAATAAAAATATATCGAGTACTTGCCGGCTTCAAATTTCTTGAAAAAAATAATTGCATAATAATATAGGTAATGAAATATATTTCATTTTTAAAATAAAAACAAATGCTATGTAAAAAACTTGTCGTGATCAAAAACTTCACCCATATCACGAGTTACTATATTTTATTTCGCAAAGCGATTAATTTTTATTTGACATAGTTATTTTCAATAATATTCTAAGTACGAAAATGTTAATATTTTATATTCTATTTAAGAACTTTATTAAACGTTGAATAATAATCATATTATCATATTTAATATCTACCCAAATTTAATATTAAACTTAAGTTTTTTTACGCCATTATTATTTTTGTAATTATATATCATTATACCTATCAATAATTAGAAATGGTATAAAATATCTAATAGATGGTTGTCTGCAGTACTCGGTTACGGTATTGATTTTATCGAAAAATTATATATCTTTCGTATCACTTATATTGGAATTTTTTGAATAGCTTACTATATAGAACTTATCTAGACGATTCTTTGGGAAATTTACAAGGTGTTTCAAAATTTTAAATGTTTTAAGGAAATTGTTTAGTGCAGTTGTTACATCTTTTAAAGATTTTTTGCTTTTTTTTTGTTAAGTATTATACTTGACACTGAAAGTTTAAATGAGATTTTCGAACTTAATTCGATACCTTTCAGACACCAGGTCTATATCCTATTTCTCGCATAATAATAAGTATCTCGCTTTAAAAAAAAAATAACTTATACACTCTTAGTTCGTGAATCTCCAAAATGTATTTTAAAATCATAGTAGTATAGAATATAATAGTAAAATATATGTATAAATGCAAATTTAATCATGACATACACGAAAAGTACGTTATTTTTTGTTCTTAATAATAGTTAATAATAGGTTTTTTACAAGTGCACTAATTTTAAATTTCAAAACTGAACGTATCTAACTTTTAAGTTTATTGTTAATTTTTAATAAATACAATTAAAATTAAAGCTTTTTTCTAAATAATAATTTTCATAGATAACTATATAATAATGTTAGTAGATAGTATAATATGTGGTATAACCTTGAATATTAATGCTACAGATTTTTAAAAAAAAGTTCTTAATTCAAATAAGTGTGTTGTGCATTATTATCTTCTTTAAATAGAACAGATAACTTCATATAAGATAATAATATTTTTTATATGAAAATAAAGCCTTGTGATATTCTTGAAAAATGTTGTAGGAAAACATTTTTCCTCCACATATGTGTAATATCCGTGTAGTTCGCGATTTTTAAAATGTCAACAGTGAACGATAAAAAAAGGATATGGTTATTGTCAAATGTCGTCGTTTTGATTTTTATCGCCGACGTATTTTAAATGTTAATATTATAAAATAAAAATATATTATATATTTTACCGTGACACAGCTGAACTCGTATATAGAAAAATATATAACCTTGATCCAAATTTTTATTTTTATTTTTTGTTTATTTTTATCAATTAACCGCTCTCCCTCACACACGCCGTCCATTAATTTCGGATGGGAATTTTGAGCACCGCTACTTGCCCGGCTCGCGCTATATAAATTGTATAATAACTATAATATAACGAATGATATTTATTCCGAAATTTGTACGCGTACGTTACAGAAATAGGTACATTATTCATTTATTTACGTTATTCTTTCGTCATTTTCGTTATATAATATATATATATATATATAGGTAAGGCGTTGATGGTGTCGTATAATGAATACGTATTATAGAAAAACCAAAATATAATTTAGGGTTTGTCGGCGAGAAATAAAAATATGGATTCGTTAGTATTTGTTGGTTTTAAATTTTTTTTTTTTTTTAGACATTGTTTCTGCTCGTGGGAGGTAAACGAACAAAACCCGACACGCTGCGCGTATATATATATATATACGCACGATGAATATTATTATTTTAACGCACAGAGTAGAACAATAATGTCGTTTACCGTGCGCTTTTTAGAGAACACCTTATATGATTAATGATATATATATATGCGCACTAAATGTTGTAAATGATGTAAAATTATATGTTAGATAACCACCTTGTAAATTTATTACGTGTCCTCTGCAGTAGGTATACACACACAAAACTTGTACGATAAAATCGTAAATATTATTATTATTTATATTCAATATTATATATTATGTATATATATATATAATATATATACAAAATTATGTTATGAAATTTTTTTTTTTTTTTTCTAAAAAAAGAAACTCGTTTTTTAATCGCTCATATATATATTATGTATACCTATATCGGTTTATATATATATATTTGATCGATTTTCATTTCTCGAATTAAATATTTTATATCGAAAGTACGATCGTATACACGGCGAGCGTATTTGTGATAATGCGTTCATGATTAATCGTCTGTGCGTATTTCGTGCTCATATAATATAATATATTTCGCATACCGATTATATGTTTTTAATAAACTCCGAAGGAATATATCATAGTGCAGCAACGCATTACAGTTAGTGGACAATTTTTCTTTATTATATGCCAGATAACATAGTATAATATATATATGTATGTATATATTGCATATATATGTATGCGTATGTGTGTGTGTGTGTTATATTGTGTTATAAAAAAAATATGTTTGAAATGTTCGGTAAAAAAATGCACGTAAAACGCATTGTTATTATTATTATTTTTTGGAAAAATCTTTTCGAAAGTTATATCCCTACTATACACACATGCATACGCGATTTTTCAATTTTTTCATCCCTTGTAAAACGAAAAAGTTTCGTACCAAGACTGTAAAGAAGTCATCGCGGTACCGAACTTCGTAAAAACAACTATTCATTACATCATATTTAGAAATGTATATGTTTGACGCCAAATATTTAAATATCTTAAAAAAATATCAATGCACCAGTTTTCTAAGGGGTTCACGTATAGGCCATTAAGTATATTTGAAAAAAAAAAAACTCGTTAAATATTAGTATATGTATTTGGAAAAGTAATTTGTATAAGTGCATGTCCCATGTCAGTATCGTTTTCATATGTTTTTCATATTTTATATTAAATAAATATACAATTACAAATAATAAACAAAATTACAAATTTTGTACAATAATTGATGAAACAGAAATATGTATTATAAAACGAACAAAATTATATAATTATACATCTAGTATCTCTTTTTTCACTCAAACGCGTTTTATAAATTGTTAAAAAATCAATATTTTCTATTTTTTTTTTTTTTTTCGCAAATTACTAGGTATAAATTGTTTAAATACCGATCAAACTGTGCGGAACAAGCTCTTGGCTTGTCTGACGGAACATACACCGTGGTCCGTGGTGAATGCGTTGAATTCTAAATAATTTGTCCTTTGATAAAACTTAGAGACGACTAAACTTATGAATGACTATGTTAAGACTAAACTTATTAAGCTTTTGTAAGTCAAATCGAGGAATTTTAATGAGACAGTTTTCAGTGAAAATGTATTTACGCTGACCTTTATCCTGTCCTATTCGAAGTTTGTGTTAAATACCAGCTATTTAAAAACATTTTATTTCGTTAGCCATTCGGGTCGTAAATATTGTCTAGCCGCGTAATGCTATATAATAATAATAATAATAAATAATATTATATCCTTGTCTAATCCTTCGAGGTGTACTCGGTAAAACGATGCCAGTCGTATAAAATTAAATAAATTAATTATATACACACACATAATATTATAATATATATATAAATTATATGGTTTGTAGCCTGCGTGCAAATTTCGTGTTTTGAATCGTCAAGATATTATTAAAAACCGTATATTATCTCTGTCGGTCACTATATATAATACGCACAAATGTCCTTTAGGGTAAACGTCCAATTATCGCGTAAATCTATTATACAAATTCGTAATATGATCACTAATTATCGTTAATATGCCGATCGTCGTGTGAATGGTATATTGATTTATTGACACAATAAAAATATCAATATTAATTATAGTTCTTTGCACCACGTGTGCCAACAATAATAATATTAAACCGTTCCGATTTTAGGTCACTGACGCGTAAATTGCCTATATATATATATATATATATACATACGCATTATGTATATTTATTTCTCGTTCTGTTATATTTGATTTTGTAAACATTGTCGAAGTGATCGAAGTTCCAATGTCAAGAACGGTCCCAAGAACAAGACTGAGAATAATTGAGATGAAAAAAAATGTATAGGTACGGCAACCCGGCCAAGATGTATAACGAGACTGTAATAATTGATAATTTTGCAAAATTAACACATTTTGTTATATTCAATGTTTTAAAGTTGTTGTATTTATAATAATAATTACCGCACTACCCGTTCGTTATAATAATTTCAATATTTTCAATGGAATATAATTTTTTTTTTGGAAAAAACACCTTGTACATCTATATGATTTTTCCAACTTTTAAACGACTATTTTTAAACTATATATTATATAATATAATATGATATTATAGTAACGGCTCGTGTTTAGGAGCACAGGCGCACGTGCACCGCCTAAAATTTCAGTCAATTAGCGTGTTTTTATATATATAAAAAATTATTAGTTATTTATCGCTGTTTTAGTGATTGTTATTATTGTCGTGCCTGTGAATATTATTATTGTACTTACGCATTGCACCGCTGTATAGTTGGTTGCTGCTGGTAGCCGGTCGGCCTCGGCCATAGACTACATCAAATGCTAATGTATGACAATAAGGGGAAAACTTAACTCTATAGTTAACTCGAGTTGACCGCGGCCGATTTCGCGTCGTTCGAGAAAACAGTGTTAACTCTAAGGTTACCGTTCGGGAACCTAAGTGTTGTTCACCAGAGTTAACTCTTGTTACCCGAAAGAAATCTCTGGGTTCTTTTAACTCTACTGATAATTATTCTTATCATATACAGACAACAAGTAATTTTTATTTATATTCTCGCCCGTGACGAAAGATATATTTCATTATGATATATTTCGTCATGTTCTCGCCTATATGACCGACATTTTGTTAATTGTTTTTACTTTTTCGTGCATTTTAATTGTTCAGTATTTTTCATCATGTAAGTGACGGTAGAGTTCAAAAACCAAGAACATAAAGTTTTCATTCCTAATGAATTATATAATTATCTAAAATCAGGTGAAATAACATGATATTTATCTCCATTAAACTAGAAAATAATTTGTAAAAATGTGTAAGTATTCTTATTTTATTAGATGAAGTACAGTTAACTAAATACATATTAAATATTATATTGAAAAATAAACACTTATCAAAAGATCTTATCATTGTTCGAATATTAATTTATTGTTGTGATTAAATCCTACTATATTCTTATCTACTTTATCCAACTCGCTACTCTACTATAACTCCGAATATTCGAACGCACCCCGGAGCAATTAATGTTAATATGTTAGACCACATAGCCCTCTGAAATCTGAATATGCACGAACGCGCTCTCTGTCTCACATCCTGAACTGCTAAATATGAAGAAAATATATCGAACAGTAACTATTTTAAATTATTTAGATTCTTCCGTATAGCTAATTAATGAAAAAAATATATAATTATATGTAAAATACATACTTGTTTTTTTTTTTTTTATTGTACCTACTTACCTATATACTATATAATAACAATTATTATTTGTCTCTAAAAACAACATAGAAACTTTATTAATACAAAGTAAATATGGTATAAAGAGCAAAATGTTAGATATAATTAATAATTATATTATAATAAGTCCTTATATTTGTTTCAAATGTAAAATTATATTTATTGGTAAAATTTTGAATGTCGCTATTTATTAACTCTTTTAGAAAAAAAAACCAACAATACATCTACTTTTAAAATGGTATAAAACGAAAAATTTGAAAAAACTATGCATTTATAATTTATTATTACCTATTGTATTATATTGTGTAGTATTGTGTATGTATATAGTATTGTAACTCAAGACGTTAGTAAGACTTTAGATGTAGTTTTTTAATTGATAAAATAGTAAAGATTTATTTAACAGAAAATGTAACTATAACCTTGTATTTTTAGTCCATTGTCCATTGCGATTACACGTTCTTGTGGTTTTCTTCAATAATATTTTGTTCTTGTATACAACATTTACACCATATAGGTAGTCCGTTATTTTAGTTATAGTTTTAACACAGATTAAATCTGCAATCTGTGGCTTTTCTTAAAATGTTACAAAAATGGAAAATTTTTTTGATTACGTTCTGTAATCGTTGGGTAGGTTTTTAGTTTGAAATTTATGGCAAACGACAATAATATATATATATATTAATTTGTATTTATTGACATTTGAGACATTTGATATTATTTAATATCAGTAATTTATTGAGTTCTATGATAATTTATACTTTACAGCACGCCAGGCAGCCTATTTGTGTCTAATCCTGTGTTATAGTCACAGATATGTGTTTATAGTATACAATCATGTACCATGCCCCTCGAAATTACTAAATATTTCAGTATTAAACCCATAGAGCGCGTTCATTACCTACTTGGGGGCTTACATTTGTCGCGATTCTTACCACCATAGCTGTCCCGTATTGTCATATATATATATATATGTATAGTATTTGATTACATATAGATAAATTTATATGTAGATAGATTTATATATAGATGGGTTACATGAGTGGTCTCGGGCTACTGTCTCGAGTCTCGACGCTACCGCAGCGCTGTCCGTTGCGCACACTTGAAAAATGCTTGTATGATGCGCCGTTTACACACTCGTAATTTTATTTTATTCTCTCTCCAGCGAAAAATATATCGTGTGCACTATATAGCACGACGCACAAAACTAGTTTGAACCACCAACTATATGTATATCTAACTATATTCTGTGGTCGTATGTCGTAACAACGTTTTTATATAGGTAGGTTAGATAAGCATAAGGTAAACTGAATTATGTTTTATATGAATGTAGGTATGTTCTTAATAAAATTAATGACTTGACGTTCGTTATTGCAGTACCTATTTATTATGTCGACATTTTAGAGAAAATAACATAAAATAATATTGTTAATATATTTGTTATTAATCAGTAGTATTTTTTGGTTGTGCACCACCAGACATTTCACCCTCGAGCCAATACTGTTATTTTTACTATATATTATAGTAACAATAATATAATATTTATTAATTTCATATACATGAAAAATACACAAATCGAAATTCGCCATTAATAAGTTGATTCTACGATCATTTATATATTGGTATGCAAGGGTGGGCATAAATTTGTTGATAATTTAACTTTATAACTCTAATTAGTTAATATAATGTATTATAAACTTATCAATTAATTATCTACCTACAAAATGTGTCTGCATGTTAATAGCTAATTAATTGTTGTAATATTTAACTTAGAATCTAAATGTTATTAGGTATCATGGAACATATTTCATAAATTTAAAAATATACACTAAAAATGACATTTTTAACTTTAATTTTTCAATTAATTAGCTATATTAACTTTAACTAGTTAATTCTATCATTAACATTGCCCATCCTTGTTATTGTCGAAATTATTCTCGTTTTTAAAAATTACCTTATTGTAGTAGGTACCTTACACCTTATACCTTATGGTAACAGTTTTGAACTCCAATATTTTTCAAAAATTCTGATTAACAAAATGGATTAAAACTAATCTTGAACTTCAAAGAAAATCACAGTACAATTTAAATATTGTTATTTTGAGTTCACATAAATGTATTTTAATTATAGCGGAGATGTGTGATAAATATATACTTTAAATACTGAACAGAACAAAAGTTAATCCATTGATCAAATAGTCTTGTTCCACATAATGTACATCGTACACTGTTATAAATTGTCTAGAATCTTTAAATGTATCTTATGAATTTAATTAAAACTGCGTTCTTTGTGTTGACTCGAAAATGATTTTTCGATTTTCATTTTATTCTTCTGTAAATAAACTTCGTATTTTTCTCGTATAAGCGCAGTCATTTTTCGTACAATGATGTATTGTTTTTGTTCTCATAACACACTTCAAATCGATTGTTTCTTTGTTTTCAATTAGGTACGTATAGGCGAATATTTATAAACGTCTATATATACATATGTACCTTTATATAAAAAGGAAGAATATATATTAGATTTCGGTTGTATATGTAAAAACTATACAAGATTTATGAGTATTAACTTTCGCCAGCGGACATTTCTACGGCGAAAAGTCGGAAAACTAAATAAGAGAAGTTAAGTCCAGTTTTATACGAGCCGGGACGTGATCTTTATTTCTAAATACATTTAGCGTAGCGCATCGGTGCTGGATTAGTCCGAACAAAATTAAACCACGGTCGAAAACACTATCTAGTAAATTCTTTAAAATTGTAATAAGATGTTATACCGTTTTCGGCCCAGCACGTGAGAAAATTCGTGAAATAGTTTGCGTTAACGTGTTTAAAATAATAATATAATAATATGATTAAATAATCGATTTAAGGGTATAAGAGCCTTTATATAGATGTGTAAAAACATTAACAATTTATTTAACGCGAATAACATCGAAGTCTGGAAAACACATATGTAATATATAGGTTAGGCACCTATATTTTGCAGATACGCAATAGTTGTTTTCAAAGTCAGTATTTTTTCATTGTATATAAATTGAGACGTTCGTGCGAGTAGCTGTACAACGATTTCCATAGACGTTTGAATTCGATTGCTCCGTTTTACCATATAAAATACACTCTTTGAAAAACATGTCTTTTTTCCGCAACGTTTGACTGCATTCAAATAGGCAATTAACAAAAAACGTAAATCGTAACGACTATAAAAAAAAAAACTATAAAACTCGTCCTTTTCACAATGAAAATTTCTGATTTAGAATATATTGAAAATGACGTCGGGTATTACTGTTCCCGGAAAGTCATTTTCGAATCCCTTAACGAGTCGGTCCTTATTATGCAAATGCTGAGAAATAATTTCTCTAAATAAATAAGTAATACGATCGGAAATTCTTCAATTTTCGTACAATCGCAAAATGTCGGTTTTGTATATATTTTTATATTTTTTTTTTTTTGGGGGGGGGAAGAGGAATCTCCTTCACCCCGTGACGTCACGTCGTCGATTTCGTTATCAATTCGTTATCGATTCGTGTACAAAATCATACTTGACAGAGTAGTATCGTCGACTAGTAGACGGATATCCGTAGATACGTTACTATAGATCATTCGCACGCTTTATCCGAGAATCATTAATCGCCGTTTGATTAAATACGACTTCACACTACGATATATACAGTGCGTGAACAGGACTGATGATAACACCACGAAAACGACACATCCCATTACAACATCGGTCACTATACTGTGTCTCAACGGAAAACACTATCTCCTTAAACCGCCGTTTTACACTGTGCATTACCGTCCAAAACCCTTCGTAATAATGTATCTCGCGCCTAATGTGTTCGCCGCTGATTTCGAGTTAAACGCGTTAAGTCGCTTTCAAGTATCAAATTCGAAAACGACGATGTTGTCCTCGACGGAAACGAAATTTTATATATATACTATTATACATTATATGTATTCGACGATAAAGATAACACGAAATGTTTTGAAAGCACAACTTTGAATTGGAATCAGGTTTTTCACCGCTTAACGAAATAACTAGGTACCTACTATTGCACTTTTTTTGAAAAATTTTTAATTTTAACCCTTTTTGTCCGCGCATACGCAACAAAACAAAATGAAACACAATTATGAACATCAATCCAACCCCCTTTTTGGTCTAAATTGAATAATTTTTTGTAAACGATTTTGATTTATAAAGATTTTTTCCACCTTAAAAATTGACTTATTCACAGTGAGTTAAAGTTTCAATTTACACAACTCATATTTATCGCATTTTTTTATAATGTACCTACCTAACATTTTACGAATTCCCACTTTATTTCAAATACTTTGTCTTGATGCGCAGGTGTATTGTTATAAGTACAACATGTTTAGAATATTTTTGCCAAATTATTAACTTAAATTAATTGTACATTGGGGTGGGGGCGTTCAAGTATTAGTTAAGCACCTTGGGGAGGGGGAGTTAGTACCATGCTGACGTCAGCAGTAATAATAAAAAAAATAAATCAAAATATATATCTACTTATTTTTATCAAAATATATAAAATAAAATTTAAAATATGTTACAAAATGTTTCATTTATTTTTAATTAATTCATATAAAATTCAGAAATTTTATTTAATTTTTTTTAATAGAGGAGGATTTAATTCACTAAACAAATCTAAAAAAATATGTAGGTGCACATCATTAAAATTTTCAATTTATTTTTAATTTATAAAATTGTGATTTTATTTTTACAATTACAATTATTTAGTTATAGACATGCTATTAATTATTATTAACACTAAGTGTCAAGGTACAATAAATTCTATTCAAAAATAATCCTACTAGACTCCTTCTACCCGAACAATTAATATATATATAGCATACAACAAAACAAATCAAAGTTCGAAATTACTGGAAAGTAGTCAAAAAGTTTTAAAATATTTATGGCATCAATATGGTGCTATAGTAAATATTTGATGTATATTTAAAGTTTCTGACATTATTTTCTAATTTTTGGTTTTTATTTAGTAGTTTTCTTTTATACGCTAAAGAGAACTAATGAAGAACCCGAAATACGACCTCTGTAAAGTACCGACTAAAATGAATTTTCTATCATCAATCTCTCTACTGAAAAACTCTTACTCAACTCTTACCCAAAATGTGTGTATACGTTCATATAAAAATATATATATATATATATATAGGCCGAAAACCGTATCACAAATGTATGTTATTTTCGAATTTATAAAAAATTTTCATTACGTTTTTAAAAGTTACTTAGGATATCAAATAAGAAACTCTATAAAGTACCTACCTATTAGAACGAATTTTCTATCAGAAACCTCCTTTATACACGAAAACTCTTACTTTTATTCGAAAAAAAGTATACATACTCGTAAAAGTCATACTTATAATGATTTTTCTAACGGAAATCTAAACTTATAATCTATTTTTTTTATCAATATTTTCTAAAAAATTTTCAAACTCACAGTTAAAACTCACACTCCTGGGCCAACATTTAATTACATTACTCATTGAACTGTCGTTGAAATCAATTCTTTGAGTCAGGTCGGTCGTGCGATGAATTCCCGTATCACTTGAGATATGTTTAAGAGGATGCTATACCCGCATTTTCTGTCTCCGTCCATCTAATTGGCAATATAGCAAAATTATACAACGCAAAATTGAAATTATGGCATTTTGGTTAGATTTAGAGCTTAAACGCCTATTATCAAATTTAACGAGAAGAATAATTTCGAGTGAACCTCATGGGCTTTTTATAAAATATTGTCAGAAAAAAAAATTACGGCATTTTTAGTTTTTGATATTTTTAAATAGCTTTAACTTTTTCGTCAGACGATATTTTACAAAATGCCCATGAGGTTCATTCAAAAATATTTCTCGCTTTAAATTTTGTAATAGGTTTTTATACTCTAAATTTAACCTAAATGCCAAAATTTCAATTCTGCGTAGTGTGATTTTGCTATATTATCTGTTAGATAGACAGAGACAACAAATGCGGGTGTAACATCCTCTTAAGTCCTAATTAAAAAAAATTCGTTTTCTCTTGTTTGGCCGTCGACATAATATATAGGAAGACACATGTAGTTATATATGTAAGATCCGTAGGAGTTTTCATATTATACGCGATAAAAAACAGAGATGGATTACAAGTTAAAAATGTCAAGCCCTCCGGGTTTCGACGTTTTTTTATTTTTTTATTTCCATGTAATACCTTTGAGATTATGCATTTCGAATAACAAATAAAAAAAATACAAATCATTCAATTATTTTCGTTTTATTTTATTATCGATTTTATTGTGAATAAAGCCAATTATTTTGTAAATTTATTTTCTGTTTATATATATATAGCAATGTTGTGAGAAGGATAATTAATTTTTGAAAACATTTAGAGGAACATTAGACGAGGAAAACAAATTAATAAACAATTTTCAGATCTACTGATCTACTAGATTGTGTCTCTTTTAAGTTCCTAAACGTTTTAAAAGAATTAAAAAAAAAAAAAATCAATTACAGTATTCTGCTGTAACTTGAACTTATAGTTTTTCTATGGTTATGAAGACGTATTATTTTATTTTTAGTAACCGTAATACTCTGTTATGCATTGAACCGGTCTGTACTTTCTGTAGCCGTCAGGGTGTAAATAATATAATTTCAAGTAATTTAATTATGTAAATAATCAAATCGTTAAGCCCGAGACTACTCTATACGTATTGTGCGGAAAAGTTGACCGTTTGAAATGTCATCGGGTCGGCTGAGATGAAAACACGAAACGACCACGAAATCCTGTAAAACATTACGATTTCGAAAAGTATACAACAGCTTCCGTGTAATCAACTGTGATGTGTACACTCTGACCATTAGACAAAATACTTAACCATCCGGTCGTGTGTGTTCGCAGAAAGTTTAGACAAATGGGAGAGACTGACCGTGGCCGACGCCCTGGAACCCGTGTCGTTCGACGACGGCGAAACGATTGTCAGACAGGGCGAGCAAGGAGACGACTTTTACATAATCGTCGAAGGGACGGCGCTCGTCCTGCAGCAGCGGGTGGAAGGCGAGACTTTGATCGAAGTTGGCCGACTCTCACCGTCCGATTATTTTGGTACGTATACATTATTATTATTATTATATTATATTCATCGTATTGCAAAACATATGGGTGCATGCAGATTATTAGGGCGTTTTTTATGACATATTTTTGACCCTTTAGGCCATAAATGCATTTTATTTAAAGGGCATTTTCTGATATTATTAGATGATTGGAGCGTTAAAATAATCTGAACCCTAGTGATAAACATAACAATATAAAAAACTTCGAAACTCCAATCTATCCCAAGACTTTTAAAAAAAAAACGACAACAAGCTTGATTGAATGTAACTCACGGCTAAGCTCAAAGGCCTAAAGATAATTTTGATTAGACACGTAACTATGTAGTTTGAAATTGTTAAATTAATAATTAGTAATTATAACAGACGGCGGAATATCATACAGTCTAACAATTAAAGCGAATATATATTACTATATCATAAATTAACTGTATCTAAAACTTTGACCAACCAGTATAATTGATATCTACATTAAATAGCATTTAATACGTTAAACAATCAATATTAAATTTACCTCTCTAATATACCCTTCTAATCGAATTTACCACGGGAAATTGATGGATGCACGTGTGTCGTGTAACGATTGGTTCGAGTTTTCTGGCTGAAAAATAGCTCGCAGAAAAATACAAAATAAAAAAATATATACATCATCGTAGTACAATTCTAAATGAACATATTTACACAAATTGTTTTTTCATTTTTAATTACAATTATTCGTATATTATTTTAATTTTAAATTATTTGTACAATACGAGTATTGAATATTGGTTGTGAGCTGTAATAAAAATGCACAAAATAAATATATAATATTTCTTTAGACTGAAAATGCCTAAATGTGAATACCAAACTGTAGAGTTTTTGGAATATTTTTTATTGTATTAAATTTCGTAATTTTAAAAATATGTTGTACAATTAAACGGGGGAAAAAAATAGATTTCGTTTGAAAATTTTAGCATACCTAACTATATTGACGTGAATACCAGGTATATAACTACTATACCTATTATTATTGATGGATGGAAAAAAATAAAATAAAAAAATACACGACTAAACTTCGGATGTGTAAAATGTTCCGATAAGTTTTTTCTATATACTGTCAACGGGGTACATGCCAACCACCCCTTAAGCCTACCAACTTCCTTTGGCCATGCCACTGGACGAGAATATCAAAAATCGTGATAATAATCTATAATGTACGGGTATAAACGCACACGTTGATAGATAAGACCAGCCAGTCACAGAGACTAAAATGAATACGGTCGAAACAATACGATCCTACCACGGTGATTTCTTCCCCTCGCGTGCACACTGCAACATATAGATATAGGTAGCTATTATACACCAAAGTAGGTGTGGAAAATCGTGCTGTATAAATGACGAAGTATATTTAATGTAAATACTTATTTAAGTAAACGCGAAGTTCTTTAATTTTACGTTCGCGTGTCGCCTATCAATTAGTAGGTACACATTATTATTATATTCCCGTGGTTTTCGTGTTTTACGTAGTACGTATCCCGTAATTCTCCACAAACGGTTTATATATTAGTGTAAAACATATCAATCGTATTTTATGTCCAGGGCCGTGGACATTTTAGCCTCCGGTTAAGCACATATATTCGGAAAGCCCGGTTGATAGTATACACATTTTATCATAGATTAAATTCGAGGTATATAACACCATCAAGAGGGTTTGGAGGGTGAAATATGAGCTCTGATATATAGTTCAGAGGACGCCACACGGTCGATTTTCAACGAAAAACTTGCGTTAGCAATGTTAATTTCCATCAACTTGCAAACATGTTAGAAACACGAAACAAAAAAAAAAAATAAAAATTACAGTTAACATCATTGTCTAGCGACTGACGGATTTTCAATATATTAATTTTTACACGTTTTATGAGTTGTTAAAATATCTATTTGTCGATTTTTTTATTATTATTATTATTTTTTTAACAGCTCATAAAACATAGTAAAAATGCATATATCAAAAACCCGCTTCATCAGTATCGCTAAATAATTTACTTTTTATTTTATCTTTCGACGATGTTCTCAAGTCGATAAAAATGAAAAAAAAAAACACGTTTCTAAACGAATTTCGTGATTACACGATAATTATTAAAAATGGTACTGACACAAAACTATTTCTAAATTACTTTGAAAATATATTCAAATTCTTGGATTTTCATTTTTTTTTTAATTTCATAAAAATTGTCTATACAAATCCCTTATAATTTTAATGTGTGTGTTGTCCTCTTAATAAGATTTCATGCGATTTTTAAAGGGTTCTGTATTGAAATTTTTTTATGAAATTTTAAGAAAAATAAAAATCTTAGAATTTAAAAATATTTATGTACCTACATTTTAAAAGTAATTTTAAAATATATCTATGTCAATACCACTTTTTATTGTTATGTAATCACGATATTTGTTCAAAAATGGGTTTAAGAAAAACAAAATAATTGCTTTTTAAAATGGCTATAGAGTTAAAATACACAGCATAAAATATTTGAAAAGCAACATTTCGGATACTATCTCTTCGGCTTTAGGTATACCCATTTCTTATAAAACAATATCAAATGTATAAAAATACTTTTTTTTTAGTTTTTAGTTTTATCGTCTACGAGATCATCTCCATAATATTATTTATATTTTACTTAATTTTTATACATTTGAACATAAATGTGTTTTAATTCTAAAATCACTAAAATGTAATTTCGTTTGTTTTTCGTGGACATGGTTTTATTACTGGATATTTTTGTTGTGAAGTATTTCAATGAATTTTTTAAATTTCAAATTAATTGAACGATAACGTCAAGGTTTTTTATTGTCATGAATATTTATTTTGTATATTAAATTTTTTATGGTAATTGTAATAATTTGCACAATGAAAAATATAACATACTTAATTTTAAAAATAAGAATATAATATTTAAAGTAATATTCTATATCAGCACTATTAGTTATTAAAACTACGATATTAGAAGGTTCACACTTCACATTCAATATTGTAAATTAACTAAAATTTGTATTAAAATTCGCGTAGCCATAAATTTATCTAAATGAACAAATTGTAAACAATTTCATATTATTATCGTTATTGTTAGGTATTGTTATTTTTACCTACCATAAATCTTATCAATACACTTAAACATAATTTAATGAATGAACAATTTGTTTTTCGCTTTTAAAGTGAATTTGTCATAGTAAAAAACAAAAAAAAGTAAATGGTCTAACTTTACTAATTTAAAATATTACGAAATAATGTAAAGTATTTAAAGCTATTTTGAATTATATTTTGTTCTTTTAAAATGTATATAATTTTGAGTCTTTTTAAAAAGCATTTTTTAAATCATTTCATCTATTCGTCTGTCTGAGCACATATTATAGCATATTTGATACATTCTTTTACCTGTTGTACGATATAATGAAAAAATCGTTTTATATAATAAAAATAAAAGTTAATTCCGCACTATCTAACTATATACTCTTTAAAATACACAAATTAACTTTTAAGATTTTTTCTAAAGCACTAAAATTTTTTTTATCAACAAAATTTACAAAATCTAGGATTTTTATATTTTCCTATCTTCCATAACCATTCAACATTTAACCTTTTAAAAATTAAATATTGATTTTTATTGTAAATTTTCGAGTTTTTCACCCTTAAATGTTTACACGACAATGAAAATTTTACTAGTCGACGGTCAACAAATCTAAACGATTTAACCGTTTTTTAAGTCTGCAGTAAGAATATTTATACATATTTATGTAAAAAACTACCTAACGTACTTTAAAATATTTACTCAAATCTACTTGAAAATTTATTCAAAACGTTCTACAAACGATATCCACGGCCCTCTAATACTGTCACATTAAAAAACATTTTGGAAAGGTTAGCTGTCCATGCTGGGGCTGCACACGTGATGATTGGCCTTGTATACATTTTATAAATGTATATTTTTGTTTTTGTGGACAGTGAGCTTTGTTCGTTTATCAGTGCCGCTTTTGCTTTGCTGATTGTGGTATTCACAGTGAATGTGAGTTTCTTATCAATCGCTACTATTAAGTATTTCGCATTTTTTGACCATTCAATGCTTACGTCGCCGATTTTGATATTGTCTCCGCCTTTTGTTTTTTTATTGCTTAACATCATTACTTTGGTCTTTGATGGATTGATAGATATTTTCCATTGGCGAAACCATTGAGCTGCAAGATCGACTTGGGATCGTAGGATTTTGATATACACTATGATATAAATGTCGTCGGTATATATGCATATAGATAGCATAGTATACAGGCCCTCTGTATGGTTTTAAGTTGACCATGTTCGAAATTGAAAGACAACACATTTCCGCTACGTCGACATGCAATAATGTGTTCTGAAATTGTCATTTACAATTCTCTGCCGAACGAATCGCATAGTGCGATTCGGCCCCGTCTGGTTTTCAGGGCAACCGTTGTTCCCGGACCCGGAGGTGTCGCAGCTCCGGTATCGTTGCTGCGTTCGGTCCGCAGTCGTCGTCGCTACCCGGTTCGCGGCCGTTGTCGCTACAGACCCAGTTAGTGCCGAGTTAGTGGTAGGTGGTTGCTCGTATAGGCAAACCGCCCCGTTACGCATTGAAAAAAAGAAAAACAAATACACTAATATATGCACATTACATGATGAACTGTGTTGGGGTTATTGACTTTTAACGTGCGCACAATGTCGAGAAAGTGGAATTTTCCGGACAATGTACTGTTTGCGGTCATCAGTGTTTTACCGCCGCTCGGAGTATAGTATTTACTATTTATATATTATTATTTGCAACGCCCTGCCCGTTAAATTTGCCAAATAGGCACGCTCGCGATTTGGCATTGTGTAATGTATTAGGTATATTTCGCCTGCACCGCATTTTCGCTTTTCCAGCTGTATACGATATAACGTGTAGGTGCTTACTATACATAGAAAGCCTTTTCGCCTTCAACCCCCCCCCCCCCATACACCCTCTACAAAGTCAGCGTTATCATCGCATTACTATAAATGTAAAACCCGAAAAGCGTGTATACATCCAAACGCCTCCGTGCCGTTATCTCGCGCATATTATATTATAATTTAACGCGATACAAACGTTGGGCGATGGGCTCGCGGAATTCCACTTGTATATTTTATTGTCGTCGCGACATTTCACCGTGCCAATATGTTAACTCGGGACGACGAATGGTCGTGCACTGTAATATGTATACGTATACCGCGATCGATGCGATATACGGCGCTCGTCGTCAGATCCAATTTGAAATTCTCATCGTACACGCCGGAATGTCGAGTTTTTCTCCATTTATCTCTCCGAGGGATAACCGTGTGGATGCCCAGGACGGGCGGGGATGGCGTGCTTTCGGATTCCGGTGTCGATATATGGGCTCGCACACAATACATATTATATTATGTATATGAGCTGAAAACGCGCGACGAAATCAAGCGGGGAGGAGTGGGGGTGGGGGGAGGGGAAACAAATGTTCGGTTGTCGTGTTCGTCCGGTGTGCCGGATTGAGACGCATTTCAACGCTCGGCGATCCCGAAAAACGTTCGACTTATTAGGTTAGGTATATTTATATAACCCTGTCGACTGAGGGCTATATATTGTATTATGTAAAATATATTAAGTATACGAACATTTCGGGAATGTATAACGGAAGGATGTTATTTTTTTCAACACTTTTTCTTATTCCCCGAACTCTTAACACGCTCAGCTATTTGCACGTTCACGTATTAGCGTCGAGTCGGATATGGTTCTCGATAGCTATACGACGACAAGCATATAGATTAGACCTACGGTCCTATGAGATAATTCTTACTTTTCAATTTATTACCGTATCCCGTGAGTTCAACGTTTCTAACTCCAAAACGATCAAAGTTATAGAAAGATAAAAATACCTCGGGAAGGGATAATTTTTAGTGTGTTTTACACAATAGACCTAAACCTTATACTCGCTATACCCGCCTATTATGCCTATGTGTACACTAGCATATAGATAAGTATGTCAGCAACATTTTGATACGCACGTCTCTGTGAAATATCCGCACTTTTTACCGTGTATTAAGTTCTCCGCCTCTCATTGGTTACATATACATCAAGCATACATTTCTAAGCTATCATCACAGAATTTAATGAGAAAATCTAATATATGGGAAAAATTGGGGATGCGCGTATCGGACTAAAATTCGTATTGTTGCTGACATACCTATCTATTTTGTCATGTATACTACGACAAAACTATAAACGTATTATATTTTTTGAAAAATGTACCTCTTTATGGAGGATTTTTAGGGGTAATTATCTGGGTGTACTCATTAGAGAACTCTAAAAATAATGTGTCTCATTGGAATAAAGTCTTCATACCAATAGCATTAGAGTTATAGCAAAACAAAAAATAAAAATAAAGAGACGTGGACATTTTTAGTGTATTATACACTGATGTACTTATCTGTTGTATCTTGAATTGACTAAGATAAAAACTAAATGTGCCATTACTAGTCTAAGAATGTAATAAAAATCAACACACTCGGCGTAAAATACAGAAATATAAAGTAGGTACATGAATAGCATATGACAGGAAAGTATTGCATAGGAATTTAATTTGCACAAGAAAAAATAATAATAACTGAAAAAATATTACGCAGGAAATTAAAATTCAGGAATCATATTACACAGAAATGTAAAAATCGGGAATGTATAAATCTGTGATAGGTATTCAAATGTCAAATTTTGACTGCTTTTTAGACTATTGATAGCACACTTAGTTTTTATCCTAGTGAACCTACGATTTCCCTTTGTTTGTTTTGCTATAACTGTTGTTATTGGTATAGGAACGTTATTCCAACGAGACAGATTTTGTTTTAAGGTATGCCCAGAAATTTGCTCCTAAAAATCTTCTACGGGAAGGTATATTTTGAAATAAAAATAGCGTGTTTAATTTTAATCATTGTGGCGACATAGATGGATATAGGGTATAGAATATAGGTGTACTATTTATAAAATACTAAAAATTTCTCTTCCCCTTGGTATTTTTGATTTTAGCTAGAACTTTGATAGCTTTGGTGTTAGAAACGTTGTTCCAACAGGATACAATAATTAAAAAAATAAAAATCATCTGTATAATCTCTGTGTAAAATTTTTCCTGCCTTGTATTTTCTTACGCAATAACATTCTTGTATTATACTTTTCTGAAATGTTTGTTCCTGTGTAATATTTACCTCACTTTTAGTTTCCTGCTATGTAATATCTTTCCTGAAATTCTCGTTCCTGCATGTGCATCATTTTCCCATGTAATATTATAGTTTCCTGTTTTATAGTCCTCCCGACGACCCACATCGGTACCTAATCTATTCAATTTGTTAATGTATAGAATTTTCTTTTTTTCCGCTCAAACGTTGTATACATTCATAATATTAAAAACTATAAATATATACAATTTTTATACTTATTTATTTCTATATTTTTGTTCTCATATCTTGCATTTTTAAAGCGCCAATTAAACATATCGAGATAATTATCTGTACATCTCTCAGACTTCTTGGAGATATCTATCACATGTCCAATGTCCTTTCTCAAATCTCTTTACTATATATTTGTCTGACCCACACTGGAATATGTTTCTATTGTTTTGGAGCTTAAAACTGCTTGTGCTAGTGTAGTAGTGGAAAGAGTCCAAAGAAAACTCCAATGCCTTGCTGCTTTTTGCCTTAATATAACTCACCCTCCACGTAATTGTTTTCTTATCCAAAAAGCTCTCTAACCCACTAGTCTTGCTGACCGTATACATATCATTAACTTATCTTTCTTTTAAACTTTCTCTCTACTAAAATTTACTCCTACGAACTTATCTCCATTTTAAACGTTCAAATTCCACCGCATACTAATCGTTGGAAAGTTACTTTCTCTTTATCTTCTCTCTTTCTTAATTCCTCACCTATTATCCGTCTTGTGTGAGCAGCTATATATAGATTATAGGCATAAGATTTGAATGTTTTAATAATAATAAATAAATAAATAAATACATATGTATGTATAGTGAAACACGGGAGTTGTGTAAAGTTAATATCGATTTAAGTCTATTAAAGCAAGAAAAATGTAAGTAAACACAAATAAAAAGCATAATTATTAAAGTTTTCAAATTTATATCTACTATCTAGTAGTCTCTAACTAAAAAAAAAAAAAATGAAATTACCTATATAATCTTAATTTGTATAATGTGTAGGATAATGTATACCTGTAATATATATTTTCACGATTAAATATATAACCATAAAAATATCTACAGTATTAATAAAATACTCAAATAGTACATCTAAATTAAGAATTCCAAAATTTTTTTTATATACACAGATAACGTCTATTTTAGAAAACACAAGTAACAAGATAATTTGCTTGAAACGTGTTTAAAACATTTCTGATCTCTGCATTAATTTTGTCTTATATATCTTCACTATTTCAGTGACGTAAGTTAGCCAAGATTTTAGGGGTGGTAAAAGCCAATAAGTTACTCTGGAGGCGCAGGCTTATACCCCAAGTATATATTACACTTAATAGTTTCACGTTAGTACCCTAACAACACTAACTTATTGCTATCGTTTACAGTCAAAATCAGTAGTGAACTAAAGTTATCAAAATATATAGTCCCTTATTGAATATTTAAATTTCCGCTTTTCAGTACATGCTTTAGTGGATATCATTTAATATTTTAGAGATGTACAATGTATTATACTATACTTTCAATTGTTATTATGTATTTTTTTTTCTCCGGTACAAACTTTATTTTAAGTTATAGGTTTTTAATATACATAGAAATATCAAACAATCGTAAAATTAATTCGCATTATATAAATTTTTTCTATATATAAATATATAGTCTGTATACATTTTGAGAATGTTATTTTACACATTTGTTACATATTATATACATTATACGATGAATATAAATTGAGTTTAAATCGTCATAAAAAATGCATTATACAATATATAATATGAATTTAAAAATGGGGTGTTATATAAACTCTACTATTAAAGTTTCAAAAAGTCAGGTGACTTGCGCACAAAAGTTAAGTATAATTTTTAAACCATACGACTATTACTCAATATAACTATACTCATATATATTAAACATTATACAACCCAGAAATCCATCAATTACAGTATATTATATTAAAACAAAATTAATTAATTTAATTTTAAACGGTTTGATAATTGATTTTTGTTTTGTATAGAAATAGAAAATAATTTCAATATAATTGACTTAATTTAATACAGTATATAGCTAGGGCACTGCCAATTTACATTATTGCTTTGGACCGAACGCGCGAGTGCCTCCGCAGACGAAATTCAAAATGCATTTTATGTAAAATACAATCAAAATGATAGGCTGTTATTATATGTAAATAAGGATAAAAAAAAAGTTATATTTCGCATTTTCGTTACTATAAAATCAATATAAAAATCAAAAATATCAATAATAAAATAAAATAAAAAATAAATAAAAATATAAAAAAAGTTAATAAATATTTGTGTTTAATTAATATCAATTTTATAGATAAAATTATATAATTTAATATTACCATTTTATACGAAATGTTAAACATTTGAAGTTACTTAAGTAGATTTTCAAGATTTTAGAAACTTTAAAATTAAATATTAATAAAAAATGTTTTTAAGTCTTCAAAAGTAAAATTTTAAACTTATAAAATAATATATATATGCTAGAGATAGCCAAGAAGAAATAGATTTAATTTTATGTGGGCTCAATCCGTTTCCGCCAAAACCATACCTTTCCCATTTCCGCCAGGTATAAAAATCGATAGAATTCAATCGATAGTAACAATAGATATCACTATTTTATAAACATTTCTATATTACCTAGTTAAAATAAGAACTATGATAAAATTACAATATAATATACCTATACCGGGTTTAATTTACCTATTACTGAAGAACATTCAATTATTAAGTAATAGAATTAAGAAATAATAAAAGTGCAGATTTGTTAAAAAAAAAAAAAACCCCTATAATTTTCATTTTAATAAATAATAAAATATTAGGAACATTATTACATTACAATTATTAATATTGCAAATTACAAATTTAAATTAGTCATGTATAAGTATTGTACTACTTTTTACAGAGTTTTTTAGAGTTAGATGAATTCTACGTCAATTACGACGCACCGAATATGCGCACATTATGTGCATGGGGAACTATGTACTATAAAGTGCATAATGACTGCACCTATACTATGAAGTATTATAGCATTATAATTCGCAATATTTTTTACTATATTTATATAGTAGATTTTTTACCTACTAGCCGTATTTAGGCGGTTAATACATACTATTGATTTTTATATCTGGCGGAAAAGAGGCTCGCCCGTTTTATATTGTTATATTATGCGTTTATTAAATGCTATTATACCTATGGGCTATAAGACAAAATAATATCTTTTTCGAGTTAATTAATATTATGAACTAACTTGAGAGAATAATAAAAGACTGAATAAATAGTATAGTATGGTGTGTTATATGGGTCCCTTTAGAGGTTTTTTAGAGGTCCCTCTAGTCCATATACACTGTCGAGACTAACATATTTTCATCCTCGAAAAATAAGGCTGGATCCGCCTATGTGATATGTATGGGCATGCGAATAGAGTATCGATCGTCACAGCATGACCATACGACAGTTTTCGCAATTTCTTCCCTCCTCCCCCCACCAACGAAAAAAAAATATATTCTGGACAAAAACGATTTCTATTCAAATACATTGAAAATATATATACAATATGTTATATTCATGGGGGTCGTGTTGGGAAATTGTTTTTTATATTTTTAACTGAATAATTCAAAATGATTGTTTGGTCAATGTTTGCCCGAATTCAAATATTAAAATGTAAAAGTGGTTATGACAGTATTACTCAAATGTGTTTAGAATTTTTGGTAGGAAAACGTGTTTTCGTAATCCTATTTTTACTTGTTAAACATAATACAAATCGAGGTCGTTTAGAATTTTCTAGATGTGTGAAAATCAACAAAGTAAATACAGGCTTATTTAAAAGCAATTCCTCTTCCAGGCTTTATATCAAGGAAAGTATTCCAAAAATAAAAATTCAATTTAAACCTAATATTCCGGGCTATTTAAATATATGTTTGAATTTATATTTGTCTATACATGATTTTATTGGCAGACCAATTCAATATATATATGTATGTATTTTGATTTGTGTACTTCCCGAAGGCGACGGTTTGTTGGATCATTAATTGTGTGATAACTTTTTTAAATGATATGGCCAATCAAACAAAATTTGAAATCGCACTATGTAAAAATTTCATATTTTTATTATTTAAATTTAAATTTATTAGTTAAATTATAACTCGGGTAGTAATTTATTATTAGTTATTTCTATTATTTAATATTTCAAATTTACACATGGTTATTGCTATATAAACTCCTTCGCCTTCTCTCCCAACTATTTGGGGTAAACCACTCTGGTCCTACACTTCCACTTAACTCTTCCCACAATCTCCTGCATCTTCTTCATTTACCCCCACCTTCATCATATCACTCGCCATCACATCCCACGCCTCTTTTTCGATCTTTCTCTCCCCCTCATACCATAAACATACATTTCCTTTACTAATCTTACTGCCTCAGTCCCTTCCCTCCTTAAAACATTCCCGAGCCATCTCAATCCATTTTCCCTCATATTGTTAACTGTCGACGCTACTCCTATACTACCTCTTATATACTCATTCCTTATTTTGTCCTCTCTAGTCACTCCACTTATGTACACTATAAATAGAGTACTTTAAAATAGTCTAAAGTAGCAATCAATCGATTGAACATAAAAAACTAATTTCAATTAGACGACGAAATGTCGGAATATTTTAATTTAAAATTTTACAAAAATCAAACTTACATCAATAACCTAACCAAAATATTCGGTGGAATATGAGATTAATCAAAAATATATTACCTATATGATAAAAGACTTAAATAAATACAAAAATGAAGTGAAAAATCCACTGAAATTTTAAAATGATTTTTTGAAGAATATATTATGATTTAATTTTTTTGTCCGCTTGGTTGGTATGGTAGAATTTTTACATTAGGGGAGACATTTGATGTTGAAGAATGACATTTAAGTGATGCATTTAAATGATCATTTGTTGACGCACTGGGTAATTGCCTATATGAGTTTCACTAATTGCTGTTCTATACGTCATGTTTCAGGTGAAATCGCATTGTTACTCGACCGTCCGCGAGCAGCCACCGTGGTAGCCAATGGACCACTCAAATGTGTGAAACTCGATCGAGCTAGGTAATAATATACATAATTTTAAAAAAGTACAATATATAATAAATATTTTTTTTAGTATAAACTCGAACACCTGTATAACTGTGAATATTGTAAATTATTTATTATGAACTCAAAATCACAAAAAAAAAAAAAAAAAAACAATACACTCGATCGCGTATACGCATTTCAGCAACTATAATATTATTATATGTTGTCATTTTGTTATATGCACATTGTTCATCTGTCGTTTTATCGATTCGACAAAGTACATTATACGCGTATAACCTCTGTTTGTGTCACCGGACATCGGTTATATATTTTCATAAACGCCTCTCCCGTTACGTTACGTTACGTGTATATATTGGGAAATATTACTATAATATTATTATATTGAGACCTCTCTGAAAAAGCAACTCAACGGTCGACCCTTGACGTTGTCTTCCCGCCAACTAAACCACCGAGCAGCTTCCAGACTCCATTGTGTACGGTGTATATATAGTATCACCTCTGGACAATAATATATATATATATATGTATGCGTTGTTAAATAAACACTTCACAATTCTCTTGTAATCTGCCAGAAAAACGAATAAATTCAACGGTATTTTTTCTTTCATATTATACACCGATCAGGTCACGTGAGATAAGTGAACATGGTGAATACAATATAAAGTATGATAACGTAAATAATGCATTATTGATTGGGTACTTTGCACGAGTGCTAGTGCAGGTTTCGATGGTAAATGTTATTAGGGAAATGTTCGTGTATTTAGATAGTATTGATCACTGTAGATAGATTGTACCGAGATTTTTCTTATCGATAATTTTATACATACTCGTAATTTAAAGGAATTTAACGTCATCTCGAGGACGTTAATTTAAATTGATGTTGAAAAAAACATCCTAAATCAATCTTTTCTCAAATACAAAACGTAGTCATATTATCAATGAGACAAAACTCAGTACAATACAATATAATTTACTGTCTGTATACCTACGAATAGCATAAAGTATCAACAAACAATGTATTTTTTTAACGATAACACACGGTTATTCACTTATTCCACCAAATAATAATCTTTACTTATTATTAGTGTATTAGACTGATCAGTCAATGAAAACAATTTTCAAATCTGTTCATTTTTCTCGTCGACACTCGACACACCACCGCGCGCCGCAAACGAGCAGAAAAAAGAAAACTGTGAAATTACACACAGATATATTTTCCCGAGCAGATATTATATACCAAATACTTTAAGATATCCAAGTTTGTCATTTTCGTTACTAAATATATATTTATGAAAAAACAAATGTTTTATTTACCTATTAAAGTTCAAACATCTACTTTATAATTTATAAAAACAACATTTTGACGACAATATCATAAAAATTTTACAAAATATTAATTTCCCAGCAAAAAAGTTAAAATCATTTAAAAATGTAAAAAAGGATTTTTGTACATTCGATATTGCATTATGAGAAAATAATATAAAAAGTGGTTACGGATATGAGACTGTTTAAAGATTGTTTTTAAATTGTTTTTTCAAATTATCAATGCAGAACCTTTTCTTTAAGGATTTTCTTAAATCAAATAAATTAATTAAATGTATTATTAAATTAATTGTAGTAATAATACAAATTACAAATGTGTAATAATAATATGTTGTTTAACAATTATTTTATTTTTTTAATGTCCGGTCGATTTTAAACAAAAATTAAATTATTTTTATTTTTATTTATGGCATCATACAAATAATATATTAAACTTATAAGCAAACTGATTTAGTTTTAAGTGTGATGTTTTAAATTAAAAAAAAAAAAACTATTCTTTCTATAAAATTGAATTTGTACAATTATAACTTTTAATTCATTATATTTAAATCAATATATAAGATTACAAAAAAAAACCAAAAAAAAAAAAACACGTAAACCGTATGAATTTCTCGTTTTTACATCACACTACTCGATCCATCTGATCGTATGTGTAATTTAATGGACAATTTTGAGAGACTGTACATAATATATATATAACACATATGTATGTATAGTCTGTAAACTTATTTAGAAATATTGTCAATATTGTCATTGCATCTTGGATTTCGGCGAAATCCCCAAAATAAAATGGCAAATTGGAAGACTTTTAAAAGCTCTCAATTGAGATTATGATGTCCAGTAACAAATGCAATATAAAAAAGTCGTTACTGTATATAGTCCATGATTACTGCCAGTAGAAGAGGATACATGGAACTTTTCAGTTTATCGAATCGTAAATACCTACCTACATGTATCGTAATTTCAATTTGTAGAAAACAATTTTGAACATTACGTACCTATATATAGTAAACTATAAATTTGCCACTCTTAATGGCCAATTATTTTAAAACAGTTGTTAACACCTCGAGGGCTACAACTCTATAGAGCGTAATAAATTTTAAGAAAAATAACGCGAGAAAAAATTACTAATTTCCTGGGTATTTCGTGTTAAAATGACGCCAGTGTTTTTCGGACGGTTTTAGGATAAATTTCAAAGTTCCAATTTCTCTCTTTTATATCTGTTTCCGATAAGGAATCAAAATATGGTCTCTCTATATACTGTACAACTACAAAACATAAATAATGTTTTCCCTCGGTCTTAGGTTTCTATACGAAATTTACAGTCCTTATACTATGTCCTTATATCCCCGTTGTGTCCGTTCGTCCTTACAATTCGTTGTCATAGTCAATCGATTTATATCGTATTTTCTGACATGACGTACAGATGTATATATGGACCGGGAAATGTATCACGTTATTGTTTACATATCGTTACGTTATTTTCCTGTCGTCCTTATTGAGCCGCTCGAAAGAAACGAATCGACACGCTTTTTCGAGCACATTCGTGAACTTTTTTTCGGAATAAATTTCGCTAAAAGCTTTATACTCTACTACAATATAAAAATAAATTGCCTCCGCGCACGTGTGGTACATTATATTTTCGTTTACTATTTGAGCGTTTTAGTCGTACGCAATACAATTTCGATTTCGCCCACTTGAAATCTATACGTTTCGGACTACTACAATATTATGTGTACAGTGCACACTGTATACAATTATAAACTGTATAAAAGTTTCAAAAGTATATAATCATACTCGTAATCCGCTGCGTATTGTCGACGGGTCGCGAACTTTCAAACTATCGTTAATGGCATTAAATCAAACCGGTAAAACCTACAATTCCGTGCAGTGGTCAACGTCGATAACAATAATTGTCCAATAATTTTCATAATGTATTTTTGTCTGATGGACTACACCGAAAATAATTTGCCAAATTATTACCAGACAAAAGCATTTTTCAAATATTATACAATACGCATACATATATACGAACGATGATTTTATCAAAAATGTTATTCCAATATAGTATACTCGTATATACGGGAAAACCTCCCCTAATGAACACCTCCCAATAGCAGACTTTTTTTTTGGGGGGGGGGGAATGGGGACATTTTCAGTGGTGGTTCGCCGGATGAAGCAATAGTGAGACTCAGCCTCACCTAGTAAATGTTTACAATATTGCAATAAATAGAACCCATTTTAATTAATAATATAATACTAAATTATTTTATCATATTAGATAATTTTCAATCATCTTTCGAAATTTCTAAAAAATATCACTAAGATTTTTGTTATTAATTATTTATATCAAATATTAAATGGTATCCGTGGCGGGCATCTGGCACGAGTATGGCAGCGGGCGTCCGAGGGGCAAAAAATATTCTATATTGTGACTGGCGATATAATGACTATAGCGCATAGAGTATATATAGAGATGCCTTTACGTATACTCGTATGCATTACAATATGAAGTAATCAAAACAGCGAATTACAGCTTGACCTTATACGAGAGAGTGAAATACCGTATTCGCCCCAGTTTGAAGTTGGACTGATTTTTATCAATTATTTTCTATTTGTTTATCAAATTCATATAACACATTTAGGACAGTTTCTTTATTTTGCTTACACGTTACAATTGAATATAATTTAACAACTTACTGAAGATATTTTAAACGTATCATATACAAATATACGTATATACACAAATAATAATTCAATACTCGAAATGCGACAAGCACATGGCTTACGAAAATTGAGAGTGAAAACAGTAGTACTCAGTGAGCACGTGCATTTCTACGGCTGCGAGTAGATCCTGATAACAAATAATAAGGTTAGGAAATACAATAGAATATTTTTATCCAGGTTGTTTTTACACATGGTCACACTGTAGTTTGCTGTTTTCCTTACTTCACATATTTTATGTATCTGTGACACCGCAAGGCACAGAGTGGTGGTGGTTCGGCATGATGACGAATATTGTCGTGACGACAGTGAAGCGAGTAGCCCCGAGAAAACCCGAGAGGCAAATGTTTTAAAACTTCAGTTGTTCAATGGAAAAATTAATATCAAGTGGTGGCGGTGAGCTAAAAATATTCTGTACACCGAGACAGAAAAAAATATGTTCCTCTTGGGTGACATACACTTTATTCCGTGTAATTTCTAATACTAAACGACAAAATACCACATAAATATTGGTATAATTGTTCCCCATATTGTGTTCTAGTATCACGAAGGCATATTCAAAATTAAATTATTACTATTTAATATAGATACGCCTACTTAGTAGGTGTTCTATTATAATATTAGGGTCACTTCCAAAAGTCAGCGTTGTTTAATCAAAATGATAAAATACATTCCAAAATTCAACAATTTGATAATATTTACTGCTGCATCTTGTTCCAAAATTCAACGTTACCAACTAAATTTTCATCGGATCCAACGTTTATTTTACCGATTTTTCTGATTGATATATTTCTTATTAGTAATCAGTATCGGAGAGTTTATGATAATACTGAATACTGAGTTTTTTCTATTATAAATCCATGATTCTAAGTTAATTTGTTTTTAATTTATGTTAATTATTTTTCTAACATTTTCTATTATTATTGCCTCTCTTTGAAATCATCGCAGAGTACTGTAGTTTTATGAAACTTTGAAAGACATTTTAAAATAAGTAGTTCATCTGCTTCTCGTGAATTTTTCAGTGAATTACACTCAATGTTCACGCTTCTTAAATTCATAACGAAGCATTGTATGCTTGCACAAATAATTTGTTTCATTGAAATTCATATTTTAATTGTTTCAAGTACCTATACGTAGGTATAGGCATAATATAAGGTATAAACTAAATAAAACTATAAATTATAAGATGTAAACGTATATTTTAAAAATACCTATTTAAATGTATACGCGATAGTAGCTGGTGTACCTATCATTTTTGATAACATTTGCAATAACTTCATCACATTCCAATATTCTACGCAATCTAAATATTTCGGTATCCAACAAGCTTCCAACAGATCCATCGTTTATTTGAATTTTGGAAGGCAATGTTGGTAATTTTATATTCATATTATTAAATTAATAAATTAATTTCGAACATAATAATCACAGTTTAACTGATTTTCGCGGTATCGACTTAAATTATATATAATTTTATGGCGTTCAAATCAATGTTTCTAGTATTCTATATGGAGGTGATGTTCTAGGTTCGAATCCCAGTTTACTTTCATATGCGATTTTTATTTTATTTTTCATTCATACCTACTATATATAGTTTAAAAGAAAAATATTATTTCATTTCGATGTTATTGTATGTTGTATTTATTGTGTAGGTGCCTCTTAAAAATGTTTTATGATCTAATACAGTATTATATGTACATTTACATAACATTCCCAAATTGTTTGCCTCATCACCCACAACAGACATCACTGGAAATTTTCATTACTTTTTAATGGGGAAACCTCCGAATAGCGCGGACTCGACAAATAACGGACACCTATTTTTGCGTTCAAGAAGGTAGTTTACTCCGTATAATATAATATATTTAATATAATTAAATTGAATTAATACAATACCTAATAACTTACGACGATTATGACGAAAATATAAACGTCTTGACTGCCAACGTTTCGTGTGTTTTTGTTAATCGGTGATTTTCGACTTTTCGACATTTTCTACGTTGGCAAATTACTCGCGATATCGTACAGAGACGGCAAAATTATTTTGGTCAGATCAAGCTGACCGATTTTTTTCTCAGCAAACCATGAATATTTATCAATATGCATCCGATCAATTTTTTTTTATATATGTACGTATGTATTAGGTAGATTAAAAAATAAATATTACCAAATCGTCAAAATTATTATACCGTTAAATATAGGCTCATAATCAGGTAATTAATGTTTAATAACAACATTAGGCATAGGCGTGTTTACGCGATTAACCGGGTTATATTATTTTGTTTTATCTATAACCAAACGTAATAACCATTCCATTTGATCGGTTATAAATTATTATAACTCAAAACTGATTGTTTATAGAATTCAGTAACCAAATTACATTTGGTTAATCGCGAAAACACGCCTATTATAATTATTAATTTCAACTGGGGCGAACGTTTTATTTTTATACATTGGACCTTTATGGATTTCAAACACATTTACGTATTATTATTAGTGTATTAGACTGATCAGTCAATGAAAAAAATTTTCAAATCTGTTCATTTTTCTCGTCGACCCACCACCGCGCGCTGCAAACGAGCAGACAAAAGAAAACTGTGAAATTAAACATAGATATATTTTCCAGAGCAGATATTATATACAAAATACTTTAAGAGTTTGTCAGGCCAATCATTTTCGTTACTAAATATATATTTATGAAAAAACAAATGTAATTACCTATTAAAGTTCAAACATCTATTTTATAATTCATAAAAACAATATTTTTGACGACAATATCATAGAAATTTTACAAAATATTAATTGCCCAGCAAAAAAATTAAAACCATTTAAAAATGTAAAAAAGGATTTTTGTACATTCGACATTGTAATTATAAGAAAATAATATAAAATGTGTTTACGGGTATAAGACTATTTAAAGATTATTTTTAAATTGTTTTTTTAAATATTCTGTGCAGAACCTTTTCTTTAAGGGTCTTCTTAAATCAAATGAATTAATTTAATGTATTATTGAATTAATTGTAGTAATAATACAAATTACAAACGTGTAATAATATGTTGTTTAACAATTATTTTATTATTTTAATGTCCTGTCGATTTCGAACAATAATTAAATTATAATTTTTATTTTTATTTATGCTTAACTTTTAATTCATTACATTTAAATCAATATATTATAAGATTACGAAATGAAACCAAAAAAAAAAAAACGTAAACCGTACGAATTTCTCGTTTTTACATCACACTACTCGATCCATTTGATCATGTGTAGTTTAATGGACAATTTTGAGAGACTGTATGACCTTTATGGATTTCCAACACGTTTAACCCGTCTGAATTTTTCGAAAATTTCGGTGTTTCCGCTATTCACTGTACGGTTTCACTGTGTGTGTGTGTGTGTGTGTGTGTGTGTGTGTGTGTGTGTGTATACTATTGTATATCTATATATATATATATGGTCATTGTGTACGACGAACGGGATCGTGCAATAGTAGACGCTTCGCCGGAAAAGGCTGAGGCCTTGGGGAGGGGGGTCGCCCACGCATTGATTAAAGCCACGCGATTAAATATTATTATAAAAACGCGAGCGTGACGTAGGTTTTAAATTAAACTTCGATCGCCCAGTATGATGTCGCCGTCCTATACTGCCACGCGGGGAAAAAAAAAAAACGCGTCACCGTCACCGTCACGGCGGAATTCGGGTTAATGCACGTGTGGCGTTGGCGTCACGACATCGCGTTAAAACTTTTCCCGGGCCCAAAGTACCGAAAGTCCGAATATCATACTTTGGAGACGCGAACCCGATCTATTTGAACGATAGGAATAATCTATACGACCGTCTCGTACACGACGACATGTGTGTAAAAAAAACTTTATTCGTCGAACAAGATTCGTTCGCTTTATATTATTATAATGTATATATCCTCCCACTCGTCGTTTTCCATTTCTCTGTATATATTAAACGAGATTTGTAAAACACACTCGGATAACTTCAAAGGGCACGTGTTTTCGCCGGCAAAAATTAACACTGTTTGAGTATGGATGGCGAACTTTTTTTCTTTTTTTTTTTTGTCAGCGATTTTCGTTTTACCGTTAAAAAAAAAATACGATTCTAATATATTTGCATATATGTATATAAGTACAAATATGCTTTTTATGGTTTTTATTTACATACCGAGTGTCGTAAGAGATCTCAATTAGTTTTACAATGTTTTTTTTTTTTTATATATATATATATAAATACATGCGTGTTTCATATACTTACCCGTTTTCCCGTTATATCTATATATATATATATAGTTGATATATTAAACAGGTGATTTTCGTGATTTTCTGGTAGCTCTTTTTTCAACACGTAAGGACAAAATGGCGAAAAATAAGCATTCGTCACAGATGCGACTATTGTTGACGACAGTCATGCGGTTATTCGTTCGAAATTTTTTCCGTATCTGAGTCGAGGGTTTGGATCGAATTAAGAACTATCGAAATCTAAAATTTTCACTATTCGATGAATATAAAAATTTACCTTTTAATGAATGGCGCTTAAATATATCGACGGAATTACAACGCTGCCGAATCAATACGCCCTATACCGTTTAGAGGAGGGGGATACCTTCTAATAATTAGTGTTCATTTCATAAAGAGTTTCCAAGGATATATTAAAAAAAAAAAAAAATGTATTGTAATAAATATACATAAATTCTGTTTTGTATAATTTTGAGAAATTATCGAAAAATACTTGTGGAAACTATAACAATATATAACTATAGATATATTATATGTATTTTTTTTTCTATTTAAAATGTAAATTTAATGGAATGGTATACAGCCATACAGGAGGACAGTGTCCTGTTTAGATTTTTGCATCAGGGCCAACTTTTTATACTTTTACTACTGCAGGTTTTTATGTTATAATAATTTAATCCTTGATTACCATTTAGTGAGCATTTAAAACATATTTAAAAACGTGTTCTATATAACCGGAAACCTAACAGAAAACCTTAATTTCGTAATTTTTTTTTTTTTTTTTTTAATAATCGAAACTGAAAAGAGTTTAACCCTTATTCGCAACAGACCGTGTATAATTTATAACTCTATTTTTTTACGAAGTATACCATAAATAAGTATATATATATGTATAAGTATGTATGTGATATTGTTTACTCGTTATCCGATTTAATGCGTTTTCGAAAAAACAAAAAACAAAAATGGTCACGAATACAAATAAAAAATGTACGTGATTGAAAATTTACCACCTGCAGACACAATTTTACGTCAAACACTGCACGCATATATTATACAGTTATGGATATTTTTTATTTTATTTTTTTTTTGTCTTAATATTAGTTATTACTACCATAGCTCCAACTTAACCGTATAAATTATAATAATTTTACTAATATTACACTGTGTCAGTACCGGACAGTTTCCATTGCCGTGTATGTAAGCACGATTTGTCGATTAGTTAACCATAATTACACTTATACCTAAGATATTATATGTATAAATGACATAAATAATAACATATAGGTAATTTCTTACGGTAGACGCGTAAAATATTGTGCGCAAATGATCTATAAATAAAAACGATCAAAAAAATATCACACAAAATCTAATAATTTTTCTGAGGAACATTAAAATTTTAGTTTTAATAATAATAATCTACTAATGTGTATATTAATTATTTAAAATTGAAGATCGTTTTGTAAATATTAAATTTAAAATAATGACCATATTTTGAATGCCAAAATATTGAACAATACGATCTCTTATTTTAAATTGATTACATTAGAATTATAATTAGATGAAAATAATACATTAGATTATCATGATTAAAATAATTGAAATTGTAATGTTCCTTCGAAAAATTGTTCTTTTTTATATTTTATATACGTACCATTACCATAATGAAACGCACTATAGTTCCTTCATTTTTTTTAATTGAAAAAAATTATTTAAGTATATCAATTTTTATCACCATTGTTATCGTTATCGCTGTATTTTAAATTATACAATTGTCCGTAAAAAAATAAAAAATAATAATAAAAATATAATATTTAACTTAACGGGAATAACAATATTCATTGCGGTGTATTTTTTATAATATACTATATTCATTTATAGACCAAAGAGGGTTACAAAATTAAATGTACTTAGATTTTTCTATATGATTCTATATTGTTTTTTACTAGAATATATTAAAACAGGACTTGGATATTTTTACTAAAAAAAATTGTAATAGAGGAAATTTAATTTTGGCATTTCAATAATTTATAAACTTTTGTCACGTAAAAATATTGTACATATTATAAAAAAAAATTCCAATTTATTATTATTTACATAATTTAGTTTTAACAAAAATATTTCCAATATTCAAATAAAAACACAGGTTTTTAATTCTCAGAATTAAAGCTGTTGGAGCAGAAACTTTCAAATATACGCAATTCATTATATATGGCATTAGTATATCTTATGTTATATATATATGTAAATTAATGATAGTTTGTGTGAATCATAATCATTCTAAATTTTTAAAAGTTCTAAATGATCCCTAAATTGTTACTAAATTTATCTTTGAGCTATTACGAAACTGCTAGAAGGAAAAGATTTTCTTTAAGACCATTGGAATTTATTTAAATTTTGTCAAAATACTTGCAGTATTCATTAATCTTTTTACTAGATTATATAAAAAAAAATATTTAACGTTTAACAACGTAATAAATATTTAATTGAAAATAATATTTTCTTGTTTTATTAATATATTTTTTTTTTAAATAAACTTGATTTTTAGGCTTATTATATTCAAAAAAAACAAAAATAATTTTTCTACGTATCCTAGAAAAGTTTTATAAATTCTTATACATATTAAAACGGTAATCAGACATCAGGATGTACAGATACGTAAATTAATCTTTAGTTTACTGGTGTAATATTACGAAAAATGATGGGTGTTCTAACTGTTATAAAATAAGAATATTCTATAAGTAGGTACCCTTAATTTTGTCATACTTTTAGATATAAATATCTCAATCAAATGCTCCTTAAAAATAGCACTTCAATTCCCCTTAATTGAAAAAAAACTCTTTATGTTATATTTAACTAAAATTAACTGAATTACTGAACATTTTAACTTTATTAAAATATACTTGAGCACTTGTGACTGTTATACCATAAATTATTATAAGCCTAAAACCACAATAATAATACACTTTAAACTGCATATACTAGTACGTATTTCAATAGCTGTGTTGATATAAAACATAAAAGTGTATTTTTTTTGTGTGTTTTTGGGTTCATAATAATTTATAATTTAACTTTACTTTTTTAATATCCAGCTCTAAAATTAACATTAAAAATAAATTATTATTGTAACCAAAGTTTAAATCTATAATAATTAATATAAAATTCATTAAAATATACAATGATTTAAAATTATAATGTGTATTAAATAATTTACATTTGGTTTTTTGGAAGTTTTTAATGTGGTTCGTTTATTTTAGTAAAAAGGAAATTAAATTATTTCCTTTATTTTATCACTGTTCAAAATCATAGCTCTTGTTTTTTTGTTTTATATATATATACAATTTTGGATTTTAAGTTTGTTGAACGCTATATATAGTTTTAAAAATAACAGTCACGGAAACTTTACAACGTGTGAATAACGTCATGTTCAAACTTTCAGTTTATGTGCGTATGTACACTTTTTAATATTTAAATTATTTTTTGTATTGTTCCTACTTGATATTTTGAAAGGGCTTTATACATTTTTTACTATAAAATATAACTAATAATATATTGTCGTATTAAAGATAAAATTGAAAAATAAATGTGTAAAAATTGTTGAAAATATTATGATATATTTGCCACCATATATCATATTTGTATATGATATTATTAAATATACTACTTATATGAAAATTTTAGATTCTTGATTTTGAAAGAAGAATCTTCGATTCTTCTTCTTTCTTCTTTTCTCGAGGAAAAATTTTAAGATAGTTTTTTCGTTATGCGTATTCATCGAAAAACGACCGTCCTGATTTCTGATAAAATAACAAATAAAAATGTGAACATGATTGTAAAACCACGAATTCTCTCGCTCGGCTCAGAATATCACAATGTGTTCAGAAAATACGACATGAAGACATTTCGAACCCCCGACACCCCATTAGTTTTTTACACTTGTCTCGTGAATTTTAGATTCATTTGGGTACCTATATAATATAGGTACGCGATATGTTTCGCATCCGTCCGAAACGTAATTCTTTTCATTTAACAGTAAAATGTTATTATACTATAATTGTTCATATTACACCCCAAGCATAGTGAATATTTCCCCCGAAAATTATCGAATTTTCATCTCTCCGGAAGTTTCCTATATTTTCCGTATACATATATGCCGGGGACGAACGGAAGTTATTAAATCCTTCTCTATATCGGTACGCACAGCGATTTTCCTATCTAAACGAAGTGTTTAAATACAACCGCACCCGAAGTGTATTATAACATTGTGTTCAACGTATATTATAATACCGAAAACGGCCTAAAATATAACCTAACGCATCCGGTTACTTTATTAAATTAAACAATATTTCGCCTTATCTATATTAAACATCTGTTATTTACATTGTTGTTCGTCGTTATTATCATTTACGCGCATTGTTTACATAGGTACATACCTATATAGGTTATGTTATATAATATGGCAAGTGCATATAAAATCTGTGGTTCGCAAGAATATAACAATATGTTCGTTAATCAAAAATGGGCGGGTATATACGTTGTATTTTGAATGGAACGTACATCACGTGTAATATGCACCGAGGACGAGGAAAAAATGTTTTTTGACGTTTTTTTTATTATTTTTTTTTATTCGTTTCGAAAAATATTTCACTTTATTTAAAAATAAATATAAAATAAATAAATAAAATAATTATAAAATAAATATTTCATTATTATAAAGATTTATAATTTTTAAAATCTCGACACTTTAATATGTGTTATATTCCTGGATATATTTTAGTTTTAGTTAAGTTTAATAACTTAATCGATTTTACATTATGCGTTATACATGTATTTAAAATAATTTCCTTTATACATTTCATAATTTACACGTTTTTACATTTATATATAATCATTTTATTTTAATTTGTGAACTCGTGGGCCCTACGAACTTATTCTTCGTTGAATAAATAAATAAAAATATGGTAGGTCCTAGTGAATACTATGGGAAATTCGATTTTTTTTTTTTTTGCGGAAATACTTTTCGATATAATGTACGTTACGATATAATATGATTATATAACTTACTATTTTTATTGCCTATAGTAGAATCAATATTCTATTGCATATTGCTGGCCATAAAGTTAGCATTACAAACATAAAAGTTGAAATGCTCTCCAACAAGTCCAAATAGGATTTGTTAGAACGGTTTTGGTAAGTTGTGCTATAACTTTGTAGTGCCAACATCACGCAGGTCTGAATCAAATAATTACAATGCAATTTTCAGTTTTCACATAACAATTTTATTAATTAGATATAAATCACATCAGTGTCCGCGGTCGGAATCGCCTATATACAATATATAACAGCTGTAGTCGAAATAATGTGTCATTGAAAATAATAATATATTTAGGGTTGACCCTAAATAAATAGACTCGGTGCTCAAAAAGATAAACTACCGGGGGTTTTCGGGATATAAATTACAAACATTACCGTATTGAATTTCGCTCATGATAACGGCCGGAAAACGAATTTTAATAGCTGACCAATCGATCACGAATAAACTTTCCTAAAAAATAAACTAACATCAAAATGCGTTCCCATAATATTTCCAACATCGTATTCGTCGATTATAACGATATTATTTTATTATCTCATTACGCGCTCTAAATGCAGAATTACCATTTTTATCATGAGGGGGGATGATAGGGTGTATGATGATAACAAAATAAAATGCTTAAAAAGTATTTAAATACTAATATTTGTGGTTGCATAAAAAATATCTTAGGAATACCTAAAAAGTATTTGAACACAAATATTTTTTGAGGTTTAAGTTTTAATTAATTTACAATATATTATATATTTTATGCTATAGGTACGTTTCCAATTTCATATTTTTATTAATTATAAATATTAAAAATAATATAAATTTAGATAGTTATAGGCAATAGGTATATGTATACATACTTATTGCCTATAAATATTTCATCCAGCATTATTATAGTCTTAATGTATTCACATTTTTATTTAAATTTAACATGACTGAATATTTTTAAGTATTCAAATACAAGTACTCGGGTATTTAAATTTAGTGAAAAAGATAAATTAATTAAATTTTGTGATGAAATTATTCTTTGTTAGTCTCTTTATGAACACAATTAATTAATATTAGCCTGAAATGAAAAAAGATCGATTAAAAACGCAATATAAAAATTATGTTTTTTTATATCGCTATGTACGTAAACATGATTTTTCTTAGAAATTTTACCAATATCTATTATCAAACTATAATTTTAAAACATTTTCCACTCCGTAAACATAAACTTACTGTATATGTTATATTAAGCACGTCTATATGAGCCGTTACAGAAATGAGTAATGAAGGAAATCTCTCCCCACCCCGTTCCCAAAAAAAAAAGTAAAAAAAAAAAATAAAAATAAATGATTGATAAAGATTTTTTTGCTTTAGGTACTTATTACTATAATAAATCTTCCCCTCCCCCATTTAGGACTTCTGTATTCGCCCTTGATCACCTATATCCCGTATCTATATCTACAATGTGACACTATACAATCTATAACTCATTTCCCCGGTAAAATATTAAATTAATCGCGATATATGTAAACAATAACGTACCTATATATATTATATATATATATAAAACCGCATATGCCGATAGTGATCGATATCTGATGAACATAGATATATATATAGTTCCCCGTCGAATGACAATAATGGTCGCGGTCGTCGTTAAACTTTTAAAATTTTATGGGCGTCAGGCAGTGACGAAAATTAGTATTATAATATGTGATAGGATAGGAATGGATGTAGAAAAAATGACTTTGGTCGAATGTATACGAGAATAAAAAATAAAACGTATATATATATAAAGCGTATACTTACTTATAATATATATGAAAAAGGCAAATTTATTATTCCGTTACCGTTGCGCGTTATTGTTATTGCAATTTATTTTTCAATCGATCGGTCAAATGTTTTTGCTTCTTATTTAAAATACGATTTTTAAATATACTTATATATATATATTTTGTTTTCGATTTCATTACAGGTTCGAAAGAGTGTTGGGCCCGTGCGCCGACATATTGAAGAGGAACATCACACAGTACAACAGCTTCGTGTCCTTATCCGTATAGAATCTAATATAATATATATATATATAAATATATATATACGTATTATATTATATAAATATGTATATTATACATATACGTCATACAACGAACAATAATTTTATTATATTTTGTTTTTGTTTTTTTTTTGTTTTCGTCTTTAAAACTATATCGTTATCGGTTATCGTTTTTATTATAACATATAATGACTTTTTCGTTTCTGTGTCGCATATATTATTATTATTATTATTACTACTAGGCAATTACATATATATATATATAATATATACACATAAATTAAATCAAATTTCGTAAATATAAGTGATTATAATTTGTTAACGCGCTATTATTATTATTAATATTATTATGTGCATAAAAATTGTAAAAAAATAAAATGAAAAATAAAAAAATTAATTAAATAAATAATTATAATGATATATGGATCATCGAGCATCGACCTATATTGACTAAATTTACTGCGCTCGGGCCAAAACCCCATAGACACGCTTAAAGGGGTATATTGCGAGAAAAAATTCATTTTTTACCCGTTTATTTCACGGCATAAATGTTGTCCACAGAGTCCCTCCATTATTGTTGTTGTTATCATATTTTCGTATAAAATGTTATGATAACAATTAAAATATCCATGGAATAATCGGTAATTTTCCGGTGGGTTTTGTTCCACAACACCCCTTTTATGAGTATCAATTGTACATAATACAAAAAATACATCATGGAGTAAGGTAGGCGCAGTCTATTATTAGTTTAAAGGTCTATGATATTGATGAAAATAATTGTTATAATATATTAATATGTGAGTCACTTTATATGCGAAACTATATATTATTGTCAGTCAGAAACGGGATCGAAAATCATATATTAATGTGCATATATGTATCTGTATATAATATATATATATATATATATAGGTATAGTATTAATATTGTTTTTTTTTCCGTTTCTTGAAACTAAATATAGTTGATCGGCTCAACTGACTTAAAACAACAACAACAAATCCTAATCATGATATTAGATATATCGTGATTACGATTTGTAATATAATTATCTATATTATATTATTATATATTATTAATATTAAACTATTACATATTATTATTATTATTATTATTATTATTATCATTATACTGTGTTTTCTCCTATACCATAGTCATTTGGTCGGTTAAAAGGGTTAACAGTTTTACATTATTCAATATTTATATATATTTTTTGTATTTAATTACGCTGTTGACGTTTTGCATTTAAATTTACGTTGTATACATCAAAATTTAATCGACTAAGTATATATTATTATATAGGTTAGAGACGATTTTTTAATATTGTATCATGTATTTACTGTGTAACAATATGTTTTCGTTTTTGTTTTCCTTGTGTTTGTTTTATTTTGTATTCTACGAAACCGGACGTTGTATTACGTGAACTATATTATATTGATATTGTTTCGAGAAAAAAAAAATTAATTAATTATACATGTATTTTATACACACCTGTACAAGTCGAGCACGTATTGAAGAGTCGATTAAAAAAAAAATAAATAAAAATTCTAAAAAAAAAAAAAATCATTGCATTTTCATTTCACGTATTGTTTACAGATGATGATGACATATATTTTTTTGTGATGTTTATTCTCTGTGTAATACACATACTTGCACTGTCTATACCGTGTGAACGTTTGCCGTTTGTTCTCATACGGTACCTGCGACCGCCGCAAGACGAACAAAAACAAAACATCAAACACCCGAAGACACGCGGCGACCGGGATAAATAAGGGTCGGATGGTGTCAAACGAAGAAAGCCCAGTCTAAACAACGGCTGTTTCGACGATCAACCCTGCCCGGAAACCGTTTCCTCCATGCACGTTGCACAGACCGCGGTATATGCAGTAGGTGGTAATTAAACATGGGTTTCACTCCTTCCGCGTGTGAAATCCCCCCACGTGGTGTCTCTGCAGCACACTATAATATATTCGATTCTATAACATAATATATACTATATTTTGGTTTTAGAACCCAATATTTGTTTTAAATCTAATTCTATTCTATATTATAAATTTTCGTCAGTGGTGTAGCTAGCGCCGGGGGAGGGCTAGAGGTGCCGTGGCACCTCCCGTGCAGGCCTTTATTTTAAACTCTGACAGTATATTGGTTTAACGATAATGATGTGGTTTTTTTTTACGCGGAGGACCGTCCGGAGAGGAGATCAATCCCCCCCCCACCGCTTTGGGAGTCAGTCGGAAAAATAGAGAATAAAGTTGATTATGACGTTTATCATTTTAAGAATTTAGCCAGTACCCCGCCTCCTTAAATATGTTTTCGGGACGGCACTGCTTACGAGTTCTTATGGTTAAGAGTCAAATGGGAATTTTTGGATAATGAGCTTTCTGAAAATTCATTCCAGTTGGTACGTAAAAGAGGTCATTTTTCGATTTTACCAACAGATTTTTGATAATTAGTGGGGGAGGGGAAATCAAAAAATGATCTCTCAAAATTACCAACTAGATATGGTTATATAGTATATAGTAATCGACTCTTCGTCATCTTCTTCTTCTTATTCTTATTCTCCTTCGCCTTTTCTCCTAACTATTTATGATCGGCCACCCTAGACTACAACTTTCACAGAATTCAATAATCCTTGTCCTCCTCTCTTTCATCCACCCACTTCATATCACTCTCTATTACATCCTAACTTCTTATTTTAGTCTTCCACTTCCCTTCTTTCCATCAACATACATTTCCTTTACTAATCATACTCGGTCTCTTTTCTCTTTAATACATACACGAGACATCTAATCTATTCTCTCTCATTTTGTCAACTATCGAAGCTACTCCTGTACTACCTCTTATATATTCATCCTTATTTTGTCTTCTCTGGTCACTCCACTCATTCACCTTAACATTCTTATCTCTGCTACACTCATTCTCTGTTCTATTTTCTTACCTACTGCCCAACATTCTGTTCCATACATCATTGCAGGTCTCATCACTGTCTTATAAAATTTATATCTTGATCTAATAGGTGATATTTTGTCACAAAAAACCTCTAACGCTTCTCTCCACTTCATCCAAACACACTCAATTCTGTGTTTCATATCCTCTACGAAACCCCCTTTGTTCTGTTCAACGGACCCTAAGTACTCGAATCTCTCAACCACCTCTCCTATTACATCCCCACTTAACTATATTTCTATAATTTTTCCCTATTCCTTCTCTGGTCCTTTTCACTAAAATCATACTCTACATATTTTGTTTTACCCCTGTACCCTACTAATCGTAAGTCCTTTACTATTAATCTTCAAGTCTACCATTCACTTCCTCAGGACTCTCTCCTATCAGATTTATATCATCTGCAAATAACATGCACCATGGTACTTCGCCCTGTATATGCTTTGTTTTTCATCCATTACCAGGGAAAATAAATAAGGGCTCAAAGTCGAGCCCCGGTGTACTTACACTCTGACCCTAAAATCCTCAGTTTCTCCACACATACTGCTCATTCTTGTATTCGACCCTTAATAATATATTGTATAATAGTATATGAGAACTCTTTATGTCTACTTAGTATAATTAATCAAACGTCACTGTTATGGGTTGATCGTGGGAACCTATATTTAAATGTATAATATATAATGCCTATATAAGCGCATTACGATGTCATATTATAAATTTTTATACTTCGACACCATCATATAATTATTGGTATATACAATTTTTGTTATTAGTATAAATGAAGGGTTCATTTGCGTGGCATAATGCATATGGTATATGTATGAATACGTTATTGATTTCTAGATGACATCCTTTGAGAATTTGACATGTTAATAATCGGACATTATTTCGGCAAATTACGGTAAAAACAGTATTTTGCATAACCTCAAAGAACGTATAAATTCGATATTGTAAATATTACAAATATACAAACAGATACATACCGTATAATTATGTATACTATTTACCAACTATAAAGTTATTCGCTATCAAAAGAGCTCTTTTTGAAATTTACTATAAATATACTATTTTGCCCGGAATTTTAATTTATATTTCCCTTTCAACGTATTATGATAAATTTTAGTATTATAATATTATTATTTTTGGCGTTTAATAAAATTTTAAAGCCACTGGCGCTCTTTTTCCTCGAATAAAAATATGTACTTAGATCGTATACGTGTGTTGAGTAATAAATGTCTACTTCGGAACCGGGGATCGAATTGGTGGCCTCGTGACTCAAAACTCAAAAGTTTTCACCATTGCGCCACCTCAGGTCCGTGTATATTCCTTGAGTTTTGCTCATAATGTTGGTATGATGATTTATAACAATATATTATCTTCAAGCCGTGTTCCCGCGACTCGTGTAGTTCACGAATATTCGATATTCGTGGATAATCGCGAGTCGTGGGAACGGTGTAATCGTACGAATATCCGTCACCTTCCCGCGGATTGTCGGTAAAAATTACAGGAGCCGTCGTTATTATTAAAAATAAATAATCGTGGTAGCGTTCGAACGACACGATGAATATTTGCCATTATGCGGTACACGGTCACTACTCGCACGACGAAGAGACGATTATTCGTGTAATTGGCAAATACGATTAATCATCAATATACACGAGTTGCGAGAACGGTATATTTGACACGCGTATTCGGCTATTCGTGTACACAATACACGAGTAGTGGAAACGCGGTTTTACACATAATAATTTATTATATAATTTATTTATTTACGAGTACTCTCACTACAAATAAATTAATTCATTTTTGACATACACCCCTCAACACGTGGTTATAAGAGTAGCGCAAACAAATTTTTTGGGAGGCTAAATGACCGTTTTTTTCCCCTATTAACTGTTTCCAGTGCAATTTATTAATATCGCGTAGAATTTTCATCAGGATGACACTTTTACATTATACAATTCTGAGGATGTTAGATATAGATTCTAAAATATTTTCTTTTAATCATCTACAATAATATTTCGAAAATATTTTCAAAACATTGCTTTCAGAATATTATCCGTTATTGTTATAAAATATTTACACAATATTTTTTTCCACATATTTTCTTATAATCATCAATAAATATTTTGAAAACATTATTTATCATTTTCCAAATGCCGTGTTGGAGCTCTACTTTTAATCGATTATTTAATACTTTTACTATTTATTCCTTAAAATTGTTTGTCGATTAAATATTAAAATATTGGAAAATTGAATTTTGCGTCAGGTCCGGCGTAAAACTTGTCAAAAAAAAAGTTTGTAGAGTTCTAAATATAATATAGGCGGGTTTTCCCGTTTCGGATGTTCGCGGGGAAAACAAGTGAGAGGAAATTACAAAAGCGTCTAAACAGAGATCAGCACCGTTAATTTGTGCACATGCGCAAACACGACATATTTTCATACTGTTATAATGCGTATCTACTTATTATATACTTATCTCACTGGACGTGGTGTTTAACGGTAAATCGGGGAATGTTTTCTATTGAAGCGAAGCGGGGCGATTCGTAAGCCCGTCCTCCCAGCTATGTTTCTCCACTACACCATATTTTCATTTTTTTATTAATAATATCACTCATATATAAGTCTCAAAGGCAGTGGTCTCGGTTTGGACGCTCCTGAAATTACCTTTTGTTTAGTGATAGTTGTGTGTGCGGGCAAAGCCGTATTTGATGGGGGGAGGGACCATGAAGTCCTGACCCCTCCGAAAATTTTTCAACATTTCATATACGTTTTGTACGTAAGACAGTGAGTTTCAGCATCAATATCAATATTTTTAATCGTGACCGATCGATTAGTGAACCACGACACTTAAAGCATCATTAAAGTTAATGTTGTAAAAAAAAATTTTTTTTAAACCATTAACTTTTGAACTTGCTAAAAATAAGTAATCATAATGTTGTTTAAAAAATGTACATATATAACTAGCTATAGTTAAATGTAATTTTTAAGGTGGTTTTCTCTGTGACAAGTTTTATACGAAGACAAAATAATCTATTTTTGTCCATCGGCGATTGGGTTGTCCGCGCAGACCGTAAATATAATTAGTTGATAAATTCAAATCTTGTTTTCAAAATTCATAAATCCGATAAATCGCTATAGTATGGATAAAACATAAATTACTAAAGTACTAAAGTTATAAAATATATTTAGGACCCCCTCCGTAAATAAAATATTAATTTGGCCTGGTGAGCGGGTCGACCCGATGTTTTATCATTGATTTCAAATGAATTTTCAAATTAATTTCAAAATATTAATATAATGACCAATGGAACGATATATTGCTTGTATAATTAAGAATATTACAATTTAAAAATATACATAAAGTGTATAATTTGGAATGGATCTACTTTTTTTTTTGCTCCTCAGATAGATATCTCCCAAATAATAACTGCTCTCATTTTACTAATCCTGGCTAGGCCACTGCTTTTCATTTTCCGTACATTTTACTCACAATTTGTGGTCGATTTTGAAACAAAAATAAATTGAATTTTAGGCTTTATTTCCAAATCTGCGATTATTACATTATATTGTTACCTATATGAAATGAATATTCCGTATTCGTACTACGATGTCGGTTGGAAATTTACGGCAGGAATTTCTCTTCGATATAGTGCTTTTTACAATACAAACCTAATTTTGCTAAAAGCCTCTCAAACGGAAAAAAAACAACAATATTATCTATATACGTCGTATATGGTAGTCAAAGATTCCACATATACCTAAATGTTTCCATTGAATTTGACCTCGAATAATTCGTCTCGGATGAAATCGAATAAAAAATTCGGATTGAGGGCCGAGTATATATACTACATATATATATGTACTACACCTATATTATATAATACTCTTCTAAAGATTTTCGAAAAAATAAATACATTTAAAATAATTTATTTTTATTTAATATATATATAAATATAGGAACTAAATACGAATATATAGTTGTAGGGCATGATTTCAGATCTTTGAATTTTAAAAGTCCATTTCTTATAGGTATAAAATGATATTTCTTTCAGAGATTTATTGTTACTAAGACTTGACCTTCAGATTCACATCAACTAAACAATATATTATGGTATAAAAATAACAGTTCAATATTGAAAATCATATAATATTAAAACTTGTGGCCGAGTGGTCGAAACGCGTTTTTCGACGCACAGGTCCCTAGTTCGATTCCCGGGTACCAATAATGTAGTGACCAACTAGATTTTTATCGTCAGTGGGGCGTCTGATATCTGGTGCAAGCCTGCCACAATTACCAAACCCGTCCAATAATTTGGTAACTATGCTTGTCGTAGCTATCAAGAAACATCTTCGACTTCCCTAATATGTTAAGGGTCAAACCTGTGCATGTTTAGTGTTTGGGAAATAGGATTTAAAACTGTTAATTTTATATAATATTAAAACCTTCGTTGATCGACTTCGTGAAAATGTGCATTTTTTATGTGGCATATCTTCTTATATATATGAAGGTTTAATTACTGTAGGTTCGTATTTATTTACTACCTCTCCCCTTTTATTGGATGTACATATATTATAAAGTTATAAATAAAAAATTTAGAAAATTGATATTTTTAATGAGTACAATTTTCAGAAAAATTCTTAAAAATAATTTATCATCTGTAGTCGTTAATTAATCAAGTATATCGATGATTTTTAGTGGTAAAAAATGCCGTTTTCTTAAAGTTACTTTAGAGTTAAAACTCAAATTAATGGAAATCGTTTTGGAGAGAACTTAATGTCCATGATTTTTATTTTACACATTATAAAACAATTTATTATAATTTTAAGTCAAGATTTTATTAAAACTTTATAATCTGGTTTTCTAATCAGTAAATTGAAAACCCTGAAATAGAATTGACTCCAAAATGTTGTCTATCGATTTAATTATAGATTATATTATGTTTTGACTCCAAAATTACATTGTTAATCCGTTTTAACATATTTACGTTAACATGTTTTATTTAAAAAACATCGTCATTACATAAAAATAAGAAACGGTAGAACTCAAGGGCTATAAAATTGCCTATACAAAACTACTTAAAAACCATCAAGTGTCCTATTAATATTCCGACGCAGAAAACTTTTTTGAAAATTCCATGTTTTTAAAATCAAATATTGAACAAACAGTTTATTAATTATTAGCATTTAAAGTTTAGTTGTAATAAATACTGGTATATAATATTATAGACCTGTAAGAGCCAATAATTTTCGGCCCGGTCCGGTTGAACAATTTTTTTCTTAAGCCAAAAAATTTTGTAAAAAAAAAAAGCCAATCGCTTAGAAATCCCGGTCCGGTCCAAGGATTTTTTCTAAAAAAAAACCTAAAACCATTTTGGTCTAAAACATTTGTAAAAAAAGCACTATTCGACACAGTCCAAAAAACTCTTTATTTTTAAGGGGTTAAGTTTGATTTATAGCTTATACCTACTTAACAAATACATTTAATTTTTATTATTTAAAATAAAGTCCAGCTCCAACCCTTAAAAGACCCAGATCGGTTCTAACTTATTTTTTTTAAATCCGGCCTAGACCGAAAAATGTATAAAAAAAGAACGGTCCAATTTCAGACTTTTCAAGTGCTAGCCCACCCCTTGCAGGTCTTTAGTATATATATATTATTGTGGCACTATATAAAATCTAAAATGATATTCCTCATTTTTCCATTGCATAGGGCACAGATCATAATATCTGAACTCTAAAATCTAAATGCGATAAATGATTTGAAGAAAAACAATAATTTTATAAAAATAGAAAAATTTGTATATTTTATTCTAAATTTGTTATTTCTAATATTACTTAAGTTTCAAATTAAACTAAAAATTAATTAATATAATATGTAAGATGCTCACGTTAAACGAGTCACCCAGTATATACAAAAATGTCCCAGAGGGGAGTTATACCACCCATATAAAAACAATTTTAACAATTTGTACAGTAAATTTTAATTTAAAATTACAGATTGAACAACTCGTTTTCTATTGCGTACAATCCTAATAAAAACTAAAAAGAGTAAAAAACTTTTATTTAAAATTTGGAGCGTAAAATTAAAAAATGTTCACTCATTGCTTGAATACATACCTAGCTATTTACTATTTATTGGTCGTGTTTTTTTCTCCAAACAGTAGTAATCAACACGAAATAATAAAAACGGTCGAATAATTGAAAACATTTCATCAGTTCTTATTTCACTCACATAACCAATCAAAGATTTGTACAGATCAACAACATCTTCTAAAGAAATACGTAAAAATTACGTAAATTACGTAAGTAGTCAAAAAAAAAAAAAAAAAAAAATTGCTGCTTCATTGATAGATTCCGACTAGGTTTTCCTAATAAAACCACAGGTATATGAACATGTTTATCTGTGGGTAAAACTTAATAGTTTCCCTGCAAATAAAAATATGCGTCAGCGATTCTATCGAGATAAACAATCCTTTATCTATCTTGATGACCACAGCATTGAACGTGTTAAATAAACTAATAATTAAAATATTATGAAAGTTTATTATTATTATTATTTTTTTTTTTCTGAGTAACAAATTTGTCGCCCCCAAAATTTTCCCGCTCCAATCACCTGCTTGTTCCGCTTGTAGGGAAACCTGACGCCGGGTAAGTGTATATATAGTGTACAAAAATAAAAACGAAAATTAAACGCGACGTATTTCCATCTCGGTACACGCAAAATAATTGTATTCGCCGACAAATCGGACAACTTTTAATTGAAAATTTACTCGACTGTACTCGAAGGTCGTGCGCAAACTCCACCGCGAGTGTCACGTCCGGAAACATGTATACACGTATATACACATTGTATACTCGTACGAAACGATCGTCGTACGCGTTCGACTCTTAAACGAGGTCAAGAGGAAAATGTGTCTGAAAAGCAAAACTACACAAACATAATATTAAGACGGCACGGACCTAACATTACGGAATAACGATAAAACAATAGTCGGAAAGCCGTCCACTCGGCGAGCGATTTAGACTTCCGGTTTCTAAACGTTATATTTTATACGTTGAAAAAAAAACCCCCGGACAAAAAATAATTAATTTTACTATAGCTTTTTTATGTAAAAGTCCATACCACCGTCCAAATACTTATACAAATTTCTCTTGTTTTACTCCATATATATATAACGTTACATTATTTCTGTGGAACACTTTTCCGCCTGAAGAATTGATCTAATCAGACGCGTGATATATCCCATTTTCCGATCAAATATTTGATCAGGAAAGTACTTTGAAGAGTTCTTTTTTTAATTTTTCGACTTTTTATATTTTTTTTTTTTTTTAAAACAAGTTTCAAAAATTCGAAATAGTTGTCATTAAATTTAATTAACAAATGCAATTTATAAAATTAATATTTATTAAGTTTTTTTTTTTATGATTCCAAATAATAACTACATATTTTGGAGCAAGTGTATATAATCTCCATGGCTATGTGAAAATTGATATGTAATTACCTATATCAATTATATAATTTTCAAATATATTTTTCTATAGTAAAAATTGAAAAATGTTAATTTTAAATATCAAAGTTAGATTCCGGGACGATTAGTCTTCCCGAATGGCTTTTTCTGGACATATGGCGACCCTATATTATCCCCTTAAGTAGTTTCAGTACCTATGTATAAAAATGAAGTGTACAAAATTGTATGTCAATTGGTTAAGTTTAACCTATACCCCCCCCCCATGTTCTAAAACTTGATTTTATTAAAAGTTTTTTTTATTACTGTCTCGTTATAATCGTTTTACATACTCGTAAAATATATATAGAAACCATTAATTATAGAAAATTTAATTAGCTATAATAATTATTCTATACATTTTATTTGATTAACATAATACTTTCTAAAATAATTGATTATGAAGCATAAAGATTCATAAATAACATAACATTAACTATTAACAACAAACTAACATAGGTGTATAGTATATACCTACTATAAACTAGCTTGAGTGCAACACCTACCGGATGCAACTCCTTTTGAGTGAGACTGTTTTAACTGCAACGCGTTTTGAGTATGACACCTTGTAAGTGTAACTTTTTTTTAGTGCAGCACCTCATAAGTGGAATTACTTTTTAGTGCGATTCTTATACCTAGGATTATGTTTTTTATCGGGATCCAGAATAGTCGATAACAGGTGCATTTCTGTGTGTTTCTTTTTTGTTCTCGATTTACATCTGGATTTAAGGGGTGGAGGTCGCTAGTAGTTACTTTAGTACAAAATTACGAGTTTTTGGAATTAGTTACAAGGGAGATATAGATAATATTATTTGTTATATCATCATATATTATAGGCCTGTATTAAAAATTTGTTTTTATGGTTACCAATATAAATATCTACAATTTTTAATTAATGAATATTATGATATATGCTTTCAAGTTTTTTGAGATATAATACTGTTAATGAATTGATTTTAAAAATATTCCGTCTGCGGCGGAACCTAGCGGTCGCTTTCTAGAAGATAGTATAGTAAATCGGAAGTTCGGGCTAATAATAAGACGATGGCGCGGGAAACGGTTAAGTGATATAAAATGGACAGAGGCACTGTTTTCTTTTTCCATGCGATCTATAGAGTGAGCACACGGTGTGTACCTAAACTTCGTGTCTTCGTAAAAGTCCAAGTATGGACGAATGTAAAACTTGAGAATCGTAAATCCAAAGCACGACAGTGATAAAAACGGAAAATAATATACCCACGTAGCATCCGGATCGGAAAACGGTCAGCGGAATTAAATAAGAAACGTTATGTTTTCTCTTCCACGAAAACACTTCTATTTGGAGTTGGTGTATTTTATATAGGGTTGTCATATATTTATTAGTTTATTTTGGAAAATTGCATCCTTAGTTTTATTTATAATTTAAAATAATCCTAATAGAATATTATGGCATATTTGGATTATCTATTAATGCTAACACATTTTAATAATTTACAGTTTTTTTTTTTTTTTTAATATAAATTATACTATAAAAACGATAGCATATATTTCTATCTTTCCATATTTATTTAGTACAACGATCGATTATTTCAATGTCGTCTGCGGATTGTGATAGACAGTACCTATAATATACAAGTGCAAATTAAAACTATTGTTTTTCTATATAAATACATTTATTGTATCAAGGATTCGTTATCTACATCAAATATCATTCTTTACGAGCAAAATGAAATATTTTTAAGTAGTGACTGAAATCAAATTATTTGTTGTAGATTACCATAAATTATACAAGCATTACGTGTAATTTTCTAATATGCGTAAATTTAAACATAATCTACACGAAAATGCAAAACTTGTTATTCAAGAAATTGTTGTAGCTGCCAAAATGCATGCATTCTAATTAGACCAAATTACAATACCTAGTACGTATTACAAACCTGGAATTATTATACGAAAAATGAAAACTTTAGAAAAACATTTAATGAAGAAAACTAAAAAAAAAAAAAAAAATTCAAACATGAATGTTGATGAATTGGACGATCTTTTCAATATTACATAATATATCAATATGTATTGAACATAACTAAAATTGAATCAGAACGACAATTTTTATTATCTCAAAGGAAAAAGAGCAGAATTGATTGTGAACCGCACGAATAGCTTGGCAATAAAAAGAACAATAATATATATTATTATTGAAATGTTTTCCCTATTTATTATCTATAAACTTTGGAAACCGTCGATGAAAAACTAAAATTAAATCTTAACCTATATTTGTTCCGGCAGCTATAATACACATACCCAAGTCTTATATATTACTAGCTGAATTACCCGGCGTTGACCTGGTTAGATTGTTCTGTTATAAATATATTTTTTTTTTTATTCTTTAGAAACTTTTCCGTATACAACATAGCAATAATCCCGTGCAACTTCGTTTGTCCCAATATTTAGTATTTTACATATTCGATTTGCTTAATCCATTTTAATAAAATTTAATTAAGACTGTTTAAAAAATATTTTATATATACTTACATTTTATTATATTATATATTTAGTAAAAGATAAATGAGCTACACCAAACTATATACGATTATAAATTCCGTCCGAAACGACCAGTTAAAAAAACAAAAAATGGTCTATAGTAAATTCCGTCCCGAAAATTTACAGGTCAAAAAAGATACACGTGAATTCTGCCCAGAAAAAAATTAATATTTTTAAACTAAGCATTGCGTGACTGTACGCGGCGTTTTATAGTATAGGTAAGTTACAAAATGTACGAACACGGAACTTAATCATTAGACGACAATCGTCAATCATGTCATTTCTTATCGGCTTTTACTATAGTGTTTCAGATCTGATAATTGGCAAGTTAACAGCAGATAAGAATAGATTATGAATTGTTTGAATGTGTTAAACGTTCCAAAACTGTATTTACACGTATACATAAAATATAATGGCTGAATTTATCGAGTCTGAACGTGGAAATAAACTTCTACTCATAGGCGCCGACTGCATGGGTGCTCCGTACGGAATAATATATCTGAGATTTGAGAGCATTGTTAATAACGATAATAATGATATAAATATTGTGACATTGTGGCAGTGGCTGCACTGACTATAACTTATCATACGGGATATTGGCAGTTGTCAGACCGTTGATAAGGTGTTGAAATGATAAGGTGTCCGACATCAAAAAATTATTATCAACCGTTGCCAAGTAAATTTCATGTATCAGAATATAAATACTTATGATAAAAGTTATAGAATATTGATAAAAATTATATTATAATATTATATAATAATAATATATGTATAATTATACCTATAGGCTATATTATATAATATAAAAAAGTAATAGCAAAAAATGAACTTTTCTATTCTATATGCTAATAATCAAGTTATATATCAAAAATAATTTAACTATTATCATACTATAATCAAACAGTGTTAACTCACGTTAGAAAAAAAAACTTTTTCATATAATTTCCAAAAATGTAGATTGGCAATGAGCCCGACACCGCCATTTCCCCGACCAATTTCTTATCAACAGTCGGACAACTGCCCCCGACGTTAAAGTTCTTGTGATACAGACTTTTTTTTATCAAAATAATGTTATTTTGCAATTTGCATTATATTTTCTTAAAATGAATAAACAAAAGACATTATTAGATTATTTTGGTGAGAAATCTTCCATTCCATCGATCTATCAATTGTTGCTAACCAATTTATTAATAAAACAAAAGTTAGACAAAATACATTTTCTTTTAATTAACGTGATGTTATTAAAATAAAATAAAAAGTAAATTAATATTTTAAATTTATTTTGTGTTGTATTGTAGGTGATACTTATTTGATCATATTTGACATATTCGAAGCAATTAAAACTACGACTTTAAGTGACAAAAAATCTGAGGGGGAACCGTTATCAATAAAAAATGTTGAGCGTTTCCTTTTCATATAATTGTTTATTGCAAAAAAATTTAAGAGGAGATAGTTAAAAATTTGAACATAAGTAACCACCTTCTTGCATCTCTCTACTCTTTACCCACATATTTAAATTATTTTGAAGGCAAAAGTCAAGACTAAAAATTAGTAAGTTCGGCCCCCACTGACATTTCAAAACACCTGGCGCCTATGCTTCTACTATTACAAAATTGTAAATTAATATTATTAATAACTCCACGTGGTGTTTCGCAGCAAATCATGAGATATTTTTGAATGGAGTCTTCCCAGCTATGTTTTTCTACACGAGTCAGAGTACTTTAAGAATTCCTTGTTAAATAATATTTTTCAATAAAGATTTTTTCGGGGCGAAATTCACATGTGCCCGCGTGTACGAATAGTGAGGGAGGGTCATTGCGAAGATACGTAATGGTCGACGGCCCGTTTACGAAACACGGCTGCGGTCGGGATTATTCATTATCTATATACGTACATATAGAGCTATATCTAATTTATGGTTTACGGTATTTTTTCGTGTACAATCAGGTTTTTTACAAATTTCAAACCCCTATTTTATCTTTTTAGGTGTAAAATTTTCAAAAATCATTTCTCAGCGGATGGCTATGTCGTAATAGTTATCTATTATAGTCCAAATTTCGGCCTGATCCGTCCAGTGGTTTGAGCCGTACAATCAGGTTTTTTACACATTTCAAACCCCTATTTTATCTTTTTAGGTGTAGAATTTTCAAAAATCATTTCTCAGCGGACGGCTACGTCGTAATAGCTATAGTATATATGCCAAATTTCGGCCCGATCCGTCCAGTGGTTAGAGCTGTACATTGATAGATCAGTCAGTCAGTTACGTTTTCCTTTTATATTTATATATATATGGATTACGCCCGTGTCATATACACCGTTAAAACTTAATATTTTGGATAAAACGTAAAAATAAATTGGCCGTGTTTTACAATGAACTTTTGTTACTTTATCGTTTAAAATTGGGAACAGTACTCTTCCCCCACTATTCCCATAAATGGTGTAGGTATATTTTATATGTTCATAAATTGTATGGGTATGGTGGACCTTTTTTATTTTTATTTTTTTTTTTTGAACAATATTATAATAGAATTTTGGTTTCCCAGTGGTCCACACGTTCGATGAAAATAAAAAAACTTTTGAAAATATTGCCGGTAAAATGTCAAGGACGCAGCTCGAATTCTCGGACCATATAATACGGAATACCACTATATCTAACCCATTCGTACAGAGACAGCGGCTTGTCCATATTTAATCGTATATACTAATTCGTTCCTTATATTATTATATACCTTATACGTTCGGGTATGTTATTTGGAGACAGATATCGCACCATTTTCGGACAAAATTAAAAATTCCCTATTTGGTGCCTATATTTTGGTAATTCCGTTTTCATCGCAATTATATAATGTTTGTGTACTTATACGGAAAGTTGGACATTTGATACTCAAAAATAAAATAGGTAGGACTTTTGTCACCCCCTTCCATTCAAACGATTTCATATTGAGGGTACCACCCTAAAATCACGAATTAAATCATTCTTTTTTTTTATCCGAGGAAGTGGCCCAGCTCAGTTTTTCGTGCGACCGAAAGAAGTACGTACACTTAAACCGTATATTTAATTTAACCTGTTAAACTTACCCGACGCGGTATTCGACTGCATCTGTGGATATTTTCGATTTAATTTGCGACATTTGCCGGTGTGGTCCGTCTTCGCAACTATGTTGTTGAAAAAAATATAATATAATAGAAATAAAATAAAAATGATCTGAAGGGTAATGTGTCCGTGTTTGGAGGGCGAATTTCCTACGCTCTTAAATTTTTCCGGGGTCAAATTTTTCTGGAAGGGGGAAGGGAGAAACGACCTGGCTTAATATTTATATATATATATATATATACAGTTTTGGGCATACTAATGCGTGAAACTAAATCGATATTTGACATTGACATTGAAATATTTGTTTTTATTCTAAAAATATTTCGGAATATATTAATATTATGTTAATTGCGGGCCAAATCGATATTTTTTAAATATTTATTAGAAGCCTAATCAAAGGTTTCTAACCTTTTTCCCATATTTACATACACATATAATGCGTAGACTGTAGATAGGCGTAAAACATAATTTTGTGAAATTCATTTGGTTTTTTAACAATCAAAAATACGTTTAATATTAATATGGTGTAACTAAATAAATTTATATAATATACTTACATGATTTCCATAATATCGTCTCAACTCGAATCAATTACCTATATAGTATATAATTACCACAAATATTCTCTGTGGTAAAAATTTTAGATTTACCTAAAATGACATTTGTGTATACTGGTCAAAACGAATTTTGGTCGTTTATCGATGATTTTTTTTTTATGAGAATTAAGACCAGCCTCCTCTCTATAAAATTGTATCGGTTTTACAATTAATGTTCTCATATTTACAGCCAGTTATTATACGAATATATGGGTATTTAATTTAAATTTAATTTTAAGAATCATAATAAAATGAGTCTTAAAATTAAAATACCTACTACTTTATTTTTATGATTTCTTTATCTCTATAATATTGTTTAGGTACTAATTGTTTTTAATACCGATCTATTTAGTTTTTTATTTCCAGTGTGCGTATAGTATATTTCTAAAAAAATGTACGTGTATTATAAATATTGAACCAAAGTATATTTTTTTTATAATTTATTTATATTTTTATTAATATCTAAAGTTCAGAAGTGGTCAATTGTAATGGAAATGCAGTTTGTTTTCAACGTTTACTATAGAATATTTGATTATTTTCGAAACATCATTCGTGTGGCTATCGGTTAAATTAACGAGTTTATCGAAATATTACAAGTCGGAGAAATTTTTGGATGGGTATATTCACACTGAAATATTATGCTACCTTGATATTCACCATTGTAGAGTAGTGCGTGGGCTAAAAATTATTAACCTGTCTCTATATCGACTTCTCGTATCTAAATTTAATACGCTTATAAATAATCCGTATCGGTTCGATATTCAATATATATACAAATGATAATATTACGAGTATAAACTGCTATTCTGCGTAGGAATATGATAAGTTTAATAGTAACTAATAGTAGGTATACACCTACCTATATATTATTGATTTCTGTTGAAAACACTAAAATCTATTTATATAAAAAAAAAAAAAACACAAAAATCCGTTTTGTTTACCTAACTTGTCTACAATTAAAATTGGCAACGCGTGCGATGAACAATCAGTGGGATATTTAGGATTGAGGTTAAGCGTAAGAAACCGAAATTGTTTTTTTTCAAATTTAAATATTATTTTACCTATAGGTTTTAGGTATTTGTTCAATATAATCTGAAAAACATTCCGTTTCCAAAACTACGCGTTTTATATTACAGGTGTTTATTATAACATTATAATATATTAGGATACCACTTATTTATAGATGAGTGTCTATTCATTTTTATTTTTTGTTTAACAACGCTACACCCCTATAAAATAAAACGATATAACGACTTTTTACCCGTTTTTCCATGGAAAAAACGTCATACCTAACCTACTATTTAATTAATTCCCCGGGCCCATTTAGGCGACTGTTTGCCGTGTGTTCATTTACCTTTATCATTTTCTAACTATTCTCCAGTAGTTTTGAGATTTTTTCATTGGAATTCGACTTATTATTCTTATCAATCAGTCCATTAGAGATGTTTCGGGGAGGAGCGGCTGACACATTGCCACACACTTCTTCGTATCTGTACAGGGGGATTCGCTTCAACTATAAACTTATAGTATACAGACGGCACATTTACACTCATTTTGCATATAAAACGTTGAAGCCAAACAATAATATATGTGTGAGAGAGACGGCCTCTGAATAGACTTTTTGAAAGACGCTATAGGTACAATTTTATAATACTCCTTGATGTCGTAACACAAAAACGAATAATGAAAAAATAAAAAGGATAAATTAATAATAAGAAATAAGATGGTAAACGGGGGAATTGCGGTAGATACACATCAGACGATAGGCACTACCTATGCACGAAAATATTCGTTCGAATTTTGTGTGTAGACCTTACCCTGATAATATGCTCAGAGCGTATGTATCGGAGAAGTGGATACGAAAAGTGAGTCCCTGACCAGAAATAATAAAAGATTATTTAAATTATAATAATGAAAAAAATATTAATTAGTTGTCTGTGGCCATCGACGTTAAGTGTCGAAGTCAATATTTTGTTTTTATTACGATGAACGGCATTATAACATTATTTATAAAAAATAGTTTGTTACGAAATACACACCTCATCACAAATACCAAAAATATCAACTGGGAAAATCAACGGTATGGCTCTTTCTTTTAACCTCGGTTTTTTCGAAGAAATATAAAATTAAATATAAATATTCCCAAAGTTTTAGTACATACCTGTTTTCATGGATTTAATAAAATATTTTTATATTTTGAAAATGTTCAAAGTTAAAATAGATACAAGTTTTTATTATTGAATGAAAGTCGAAAAGAGCGTACAGTAGGTAAGTCATTTTCTTCTAATTCTAATAAATTCCTCACCGAATGTTGACTACTACCATCACCAGATGTCCAAGTTGAAGTTATATCATTTGCGTTAAAATGATCGGCACAAAATCTGGGAAGCCTACTTAACTTAATGCCAATATTTTTTTCCCAGTCGTTAAGCGTATTTTATGGGACATCAAATTTAGTGGCTGAGCTTTGTCGATAACCCGAGATGCAACACTAATTGGACACCATAATTTACTTCATATTAAATTAATTAATAGGAACTTCATTATTAGTTTATGAGAAATATCAATTTGGAAATATTTTTAGTCTTACAGCATATGTAAACTGATCACAGGACACAATTATCATACACGGGAATACAAGTCAATTTCGTTCATATTATATTTGAATAAACAATAAATTATAATAATATTGATTGATATTTGGCGTCAAAATATTCGTGCATATAGTTAAGACTGTACTCCGCTGTTTGTATTTATTTGTGTGTCGGTCAGCTGTTTTTCATCAAGTTGTTTTATATATTAACTATGTCCAATTATTTTGTATACGACGTTAAGTAACCTTGTATATCTTAAATTGTGGGTGTGTCTCAGGTGAGACGTCGTGAGAGTAACTATGTAAAAACGACATTTTTTTTTTTTTTTTTACTATTTCCTATTTTCCTAGGGAATAATAATACTAATGTATAATCTATAGAAATAAATAAAAATAATCATAAGTGGCATTTAAATTGTTTGTATAATAGAACTGTATATGTATGTAAATTTATTTGGTTAAAAGTTTTCGATGTGTGTTTGCACGATATCACTTACATTAACCAGTTTGAATAAGGATGGTTAACCTGTTATACTATCAATATTAATTTAAAACCATAATTATTGTCAAGGAGTGTTATAAAATTCAGAGTCTTTTTCACTGGCACAATAATAATATGTTGGCTTCTACTAAGTATACTAGTGAGCGGTCTATGGCGTCAACGCTCCAGGAACGAGACACGGCATATCCAAGTCCTTTCCAGTCGTATTTTTTTCACGTCATTCAAGTACGTTGTTGAATATGTTTTATACGTTTTCGGCTAGGCACACAGTTATTTTTAATATACTCAATACGCATCGAAAATATAAATATGAATTATAGTATTCGTTAGACTCGGCAAAAAAATTCCTGTTCGCGCCAAGTGATACAGGAACCTATTTCCATCATGAGCCCTAAATGTTTGGCGTTTTGTACAGTGTTTCAAATTAATCTGACATGTTTAATAATTGAAACACTAATAAAATAAAATAGGGTGCCATTAAAGTTTTAACTCGTTTAAAATACTAAAGGACGGCCATTTTCATGTAGTCTATATCATAACTTTCCAAAATTATGATAAGATGGAAATACGACAGAAAGTAGCACATTAAAATAAAATTTAATAACTTTCCTCTCCTTTTTTCTTTTCTTATCACGAAAAGCGTTTTAAAATTGGATTTTTGGGTCCTTAATCCGATTAAAACAATTGTGTTCGCCTTTGTTACTTAGGAAAACTAATTATTTATTATTATCAAGTACCTACAGAATTTTATAGAGCTTAAAACATAACCTAATAACAGTAATTTCCTTATGAACTTTATGTGGGTATCCTTGTAATAATAATTATATAATATTATAAAATATAATCGTATCGACGTTTGAATGGCAAAATCGCGTACACGACAACACGTATATTATTAGAATTTTTGTTATGTTCATCTGAATTTAATGCAAAAGGCTTAAGCTCAAATTTAAAAATAAATTATGATTGAAGCGACAACGTTAAGATAATTTAGGACGAACCAACGTAGTTATCGCTTTTATTCGGAATCTTTTAAGAACAATTACGGCTCTTGAACCCTTCTTTACAAAATGTATTATATAGTATTGTAAACATGTTTGAACTTTTAATGGCCTACGTATGAATTTAATACAAATCGTACAATGTACATCAAATGGAACCAAAATGAAAGATTCCTAACAGTTTCCATAAAAATCGCCTGCAACGTAGAAATAAAATATCCACGTGTGCCTGACATCCGGCGTGTACCAGCTGTGTCATAAATTCTAATTTTATATTACCTTTACACGTTTAATTTTATATCAAAATTATAGTTAAAATTTAACAAATATAATTCGCTTATGCCCTAAACTACTATCATTAAAATTATAGGTAAAAACAATATTGTGACCAAAAATTAATTTCATTCGTGATTAGTCTGAATTTAAGATTTTCCTTGCGATTCTTATTTATAAATAGTATAAATGAATACCTACTGAGAAGATTTAAAAAAGCGAGTTCCTCGAAATCTCTATAAATCTTTTAAGTTAAAAATGTATTTTCTTTTAATAAGGGAATTCGTTAAATGTTGCTTACACCCATTTGTCATTCAACTGTCAATATAATAAAACTCTGCTATAGGTGTACCTACATTATCAAAAATATTTTTATAGATAAATGATATGAGCATAATATCATATGGCTAAGCCGTTAGCCATTTTCGAAGGCTCTTTGAAAAAATCAACAATCAAGACCAAAATAACAAATAGGTCAGTCCACATCTAGACATCACAACACACGTCATATACGCGTAAATTGTATGCAATTTAAAACAAGACATTTTTTTAAACGTACATTTTTTATACTACGATATATATAGGTAGCTCTACTTGGATTATTACTTACTATATAATTTTAGAATACTCCAAGTATTTGTATTTAAATATTTTAAAATAACATATTTTTTTCTGGTATTCATTTTTGGAAAACTGATTGATGTTTTGATTTTTTTAATTGAAAGTTTGAGCTGTTTCATTATCAAACTACATTTTATATTAGGTACCTATTTAATAATTAAATAACTATTACCTAAGTACTTGATTATTTTAATTTAAATTGATAATAAATTTAAAATGTAGAATGTACATTGTAGATATATTTTTTCGATTATTATATGGGTAGGTATCAATTTTTAAAACATAAATATCGTATCTTACTTATTTTATCACATATAAAGACTATAAATATAAATATCAAATTAATATTGTGAAATTAATGAAAATACTAAACAAATAAATATTAATATACAAACTATAACACATTTGACTGTTTGTTTAAATTGTTATTTAATATGTAAATAAGCACTTTACATCAAAGTAAATCCATAATCTTATATAATTTAATAGAATATTTAATTTTTAATATAACAAAATGAATTATATTTAATTATTATATAATATTATGTGGACTTCCGATTAACTTTGATGTAAAATACTAGTATCAATTGAACTGAAGGTTAATTTAGTAAATTATTGTAGTTTTTGTTAAAGACACCATGTTCTGTGGTAAAATGTTTTAACAGGTTCCCATATATATAATACATGGTGGTTATAACTTCTGTGCTGTGTTTCACATGAAATTTAAATTTTGGTTTTTTTCTATAATTTAGTAGGTGAATGGCGGAAAAAAGAAGAAATAATATTGCAAATTTCTTTGAAAAAAATACCAAAACTCAGTACTGGTTAGTCAATAAATTGTTATAATTATTAACTATCAACTTGTATACATTCATACAAATTACAATGATCTTGAATACTAATTAAAATTTACAAATATGATTCATTCAATTTTTATTATAACACAATTCAGAAGTATAAAATGTAATGTACCTACTTAATTATGTGCATACGGCATAGTAATACCTACTAAAACGACCTTTATGATAATAATTAATATTGTGAAGTAGGAGAACATATTTTGTAGTACTTTTTTTTTTTTTATGTTGTATTTAGTGGTTTTTTATATTACATATTTTACATAATTTCAAATCGTAATTATATTATAATGACAATTAAATTAAGTTTTCTCTGCTAATACATAGAATTGAGAAAAATTTTACAAAGTTTGAATTTATAAATTTAAAATTGTATTATAAAATGTAGGTAACTATAATATCCTCATGCTTAGTTAAATATTAGAAAAAATGAGTAGGTAACCATAAAATTACCAAACACTTATATTAAAAAAAGTGAATTGTAAAAATGTTATTATTGAATAATTTAAAAAGAGCCTTAAGATTTGAGTTCTAAATGTTAAATGAAAAATAAAAATGGACTTTTTTTTAACCGAGTCAAGTTAATATTTTTTTTAGATATTTTGGTTAGCTTTAAACTTTTAATTGAAAATATTTAGGCTAACTTAACTCAACTAAGTTTACTTTTTGTTTACGTATACCTATAATTAAACTTAAAATTGTTTATGGTATTTAGTATATTTACATTAATGCGATTGAAAAAATATAATTATTGACAGTTACGGGGGGAGGGGGTGGGGGTCTTTGCTTCTCTGTTTGCTCTTTGTAGCAAGTGTGAATTCTTCTAATACTGATTTTTCTTCATTCTAATACATTACCGCTTTTTTTTAAGATATCGAAATATACTGTAAAACATGCATGTTTCGTGTTTATAGTGAAAATAACCAATAATTATATGTATTACACTTAAAATATGCAAAATAAAAATCGCACCGAATTTTGTTTCGATGAAAAGTTATTCGTTAACATCACCAATTAATAAAGAAATTGTATTTAGATGTTGGGAAAAATACCATAAGAATGCATATAACTACTCCTTTAAAACCGCATTAACTTTTAAAATGTATTTTTCATTCGTTTTACGTATAATCGTGTGTTTTTTTCTAAGCAAATCATTAGTGATTATACACAACGGTATAGAAAGTGATATTGACATATAGAATACAAATTTTTTTTTCGAAAATTGCCCTAACATTGAACCCCGTGAAAATCTGTCACGAGTGAAAAACATCGTACGCGTATACCATATTGCTACCGTATTCAAGGTTATTGTTTTGGGCCCGGAGCAAATAGAGATTAATGAAATTCTTTGGCGTTTCCGAAACGACGACACGTGTCGATTGATTTCCTCAATCGCCGACAATTTCCCGTATAGAATTATTTCCCCCCCAAAACGCCTTTTTCCCCGAATAACCAAAACACGTGACCATACATGTACATATATATATATATATATAGTACAATATATAAATATAACATCTTTTGATATCACGCTCGGTCGACTGTCGTACGATTTCCCGCGAGACGGTAAATAACTGGTCGTCAAAATATATTATTATTTCCGATGTCCATAAATACGGTAAAATACGATATTTCCGATCCGCACAAAAGGGATATTCTCCGATAAGTCCAAATATAATATATATATTGCGCCTGAACCGATTGCGAACACGAGAACATTTTACAGTGGAATATATTAAACGATGCGTACACATCGCAATTAATGGATCAAACATGTGAGCGTTTTCGCACAACATCGGTTAAAAACTCCGTCAACGTTATTTATCAAAATATATATATATGTTTGTGTGCCCATGCGCTCCGAATATCGGTACGGTTATATATTATATAATATAGGTATTGTGATTATCGTAATCGGTTATTTCGGATCGTTCGACGGGCACGGTAAATTGATTTATCGGGCTAAATGACGTATGATATGGTTATTATGACACAGATTGTCAATTATCACCATACTATATTTAACTGTGTTATCACACGTCATATTTTGACAAATTTAATTGATAACAATTTATACTTATTAATTATTTTACTTAAATAGGTTTTTTTTTTATTTCGCGTTATAGTTTTCTTTTTATACACCATATTATGGATGATACAACGGTCCAATAAAAAAGGAACGTTTAAGATTCCCTATAGAAGATGATTTGATAGTCTTTTAATACAAGTAACTTTGTTCATACAAATGTTAATCAATGGTCAAAATACTTTTAAAAACTTTTCACTTCAAACTATAAAAGAGCATGTTCGTATTCATTAGATATAATAAATAATGCAAATATTCAAAAAAAAAAAAATAATAAGAACAATAACATACAAATAATAATAGTATTGGTAATCATGACAAGGAATAAGATTGCTCTGATATCAATATATCGTATGCGAAAGTTACGGTAGGTAATGCAAAAACTAGAGTTTCATATATTCTGTGGTATTACGCTATTTCTCATTTCACCGAACGTATTTTTTAAGTTTAGCGTGTATTATGCAAAAACGCTGTATAAAATTCTCAAAAATTAACTTTTATTGACTTAGAACCGATATTTAAAATGCCGTTAGATTAACCGGAACCTTTTGAAAATCTTGGATACGAAACTTTACCGGAACCCTAATAACATTTGTTTTAAAACCTAAATAAAAACTTGAACAGAATTTATGGGTTTTTTTCGGTTTATAGTTCTCATAAAAAAATGTTTTTAATTAATAAATACATTTTATGGGTTTATATAAATGCAATCATTGGTAGGTAGAACGTTGTCATCGTGAGATTAGTTGTGTATGTAGTAAATGATCAACTTATGTGGAGTAATGCACTTTTATTGCACATTCCCCTAGGTATATAATATATAAGTAATTTTAATTGAACGTAATCTTATTTACGGACGAAATGTACTTTTACTATACTTAAATTTAAAAAGTTTAAAATTATGTCATTGTAATTTAAAATAACTATTTAATTAATTAATTATTCATAATTAGAAAATTGCGAATTGAATGACATTAAATTATTATTATTATTATTATTATTATTACATTGTAAAAATAATACATTTAATGTAATATGTAGAGCTTAATTAAAATTCAAAATTCAAGTAAAAACATTAAAGATAGTCATATTCGGTTTTTAAATGTTAAAATCATTGTATGAAAAATGTATATTTGCAAGGTTTTTATAGCATGATTTTCGCTTTTTATCTACACACTGTATTTATGATTTTAATATTATTATTTTTTTATATATTAAATCGATTACAAATGTTAACATAAAACTGGAGGAAAAAATTTACTTTAATTAATAATAAGTACTATTATTATACTACTAGCTTGAGTGCTACTTGGTGTAACTCCTTGTAAGTGCAACTCCTTTTAAGTGAGACTACATGTAAGTTTAACAACTTTTGAGTAGGAAAACTTGAATTTGTAACTCGATTTGAGTGTAATACTTTGCTTTTTTTGAGTACAACATCTTATTAGTAAAATAATATAGAATTTTTCCATAGAAAAATGCGTAGCTACAACGATTGAACGTAGTCTTCTATTCGAAAATTTGGTGGAAAAAATAGAAAAAAATAAACATTACATTAAATAACCACTAGCCTTTTCATTCTGCTCAGAATTTAAAATATATTTTAGTTCACTTTTCTGGAGAGTGAGAGTTTGGCCCTTCTCTCAAAAGAGTGCTGGACAAATGCGTACAATCCGTCTTTTAAAAATTATTTATAAAAAAGTATTTAAATACTAATATTTTTCAGAAACTTTAAAGGTTTAAATAAAATATAGCCAATCTTAACTATATTTTTACAAACATTTAAATTAAACTATATTAAAAATCGCATCGTACATACGTTGTCCATTGCAGTATCGTAACTATTACAGAAAAAAATTCTATTTTTCGATCAAAATTGTTTGTTACATGATTACAATTTGATCAGAAATAGACATAAAAAATAAAATATAAGAAATTTATTTTATATTCATATTTGACATTTTTCGTTACGCTTTTGAAAAATACTTAGAAAAAAAGAAAAATTACCTGTAAAAGTACTAATTAAAACAAAATTCCTATCAGAAATATTTACTTAAAACTCTTGCTTTACTCTTTCAACAGGAATAAGCAGATAAATAAGTGTATACATAAATTGTAAGTGTAATGTACACTGAACCAAATATATCTGTGATTTGAATAAAAATATCGATTAATTTAATAGTATTGTTATTAATATACGTCCAATAAAATGTTTGTTGATTTAGAAATAAAATATTTATTAATTTAACAGTAAAATAACAAAACGTATTATTGATTTAACAATATATTTTATCAATGTCTTGTGTAAAATTGTCTAATTGAATACAAATTTATTTGTATTAATAAAAATTTTGTTAATTCAATTATAAAAATTTTGTGTTTCTTTTTTTCTTCTACTTCATAGAACAAATGTCCATGTGTTAATAAAAATAGTCAATTTAAACAGAATATTTTTTAAATTTAATAACATATTTTATTATAATAGGTAATAAAATCTGTATTAATTTTACAAATTATTTTTATTAAATTATAACTTATATATTTTGTGAAATTTACAAAATAAATTTGTTATTGTAAACTCATTTTTTATTAATTTATCAATATAGGTATACATTAAAATAATAAAAATTTAATTATTTCAACAAATATTCGCTTGTTAAAATTTGATTATTGCATATTGTTAATTCTACCAATGATATTTGGTTCAGTGTATAAAATGTAAAGTATATCCAAATACATATATATATATATATATATATATATACTTGTATTTTTTCAGTAGTTTTTTTAAGACCGAAGGAAATATATATATAATAAATAATATAGGTTGCTATGTTAGCTGGTGATTTTTTTATTATCATTATTATCATAATTTAATTTTCTGGCAAGGAGGGAATATAGTTGATTTCAGGCTCTCATACGTCTTGTGATTCCTTTCATCCATAGACTCTTCTACGTTTTGGGTTATAAATACGTATTAGTATAGTGTATAACATATAGGAAAAAATCACTATTTGATTTAGTTCCGTAATACCACCTACACAATATCCTTTAACGAGTTCACGTTACTCTTACTATTTTTGTATTAATATTTTTTTTTACTTCCATAAAGAATTCTAACAATATAATTATTTCATGATTTGAATATTGTGCTATTGTGTAGTTACACGCAAAACAACATTTCTGTTTGACGATTATGGGAACAATAGACATCAATCATTTTTTTTTTTTTTTTTTTTTTTTTTATAAAGAAAATCGTGTACACTCCCTACATGACGTTACTGACGTGTTATAAGTCTATGATCTTCATTGTTCAGGTATATTGTTATAAATATTCGATATTAATATTGACCCCGATGTAATACGGATCAAAGCTGATACCCTAATAATAATACTGTAATCAATTAGTTTTTTGGACGGTAAAACTAAAAACGTTCAAAAAAATGAGCAAAAAATTTGAATAATAATCACTGTAAAAACGGGGTACATAGGTACCTATTTACATGGACACCCATTTGTGTGTCAGGAGTAAACATGTTCCACTAGAGTCTAAAAAATAATACCTGACAATGGCTTTTTGCTGAAACCAGTATACCTATATTGTAAATATAAAAATATTGGTGTCGAACAAAAGAAAAATACATTATGCAATATGACTGCATTTCGCTCCCTCTCCCCTGCAATAAAAAAAAAAATTACACTCATAATCATAGTTTCATATATTTTCACATATTTTAACAATGTAATACAGTTATTTGACTAAAATATTAACGATAATGCAAAAAAAAAACACTCTCTGTAGGTACTATATTCCAGGATGGTCAAAAAGATTTCAATATTTGATCGTTTATCGTATGGATTTTATGTGCGAGTATTTGTGTTCAGTTCGTGTAATATATTCATTTTATATTATTTCTTAAAAGTAGTAAAGGAAAACCGACATTTCTTATACACACCTATATTAACTTTTGAAAAATTGATCACACTTGTAGGTACACTGATACACGTTTAATTGAAACTAACAATATTGGTCTCCAAAAACTTCTCATGCAATTTCTACCTGCTTTTAATATAATAACAAATATGATCAAAGGCCATTATTAAAATCATTGCCCTTTGCTCCAATTAAAAACAATATAATAATGTTGGAAAATGAAACCTTTAGAGGAATAATTTATTTTGAAAATAATAGGTTGTAATAATGAGCAGCCTTGTGAAGAAATGCCTTTAAAAATGTGTTTGAATACTAAAACTAAAGATCGAAGGAAACAAAATCTAATTAAAACTTGCATTATCATTTTTCAACTTACGAATATGTTCGAAGTACAAAATAAAAAACAAATTATAACTAATAACATTATTTAGTGATCTAAGCAACTTTTATTTTGATATATTTATTTTTAAAGATTTATACTTATTTTAAAAAAAATCAATGAAATTAATTTTTCAACAACTCATAAAACGTGTACAAAAACACGTATCAAAAATCGGGTACGCAGGATGTTAGATAATTATGGATGTCGTCTATAATTTAATTTAATTTAATTTCTGTATGATATTCTCAAAATGTATAAACATGTTTTTTTTTAACAAATATTTATATGTAATTACACGATAATATAAAACGATATTGACACAGGACTATTTTTAGGTAACATTAAATATATATATATGTAGTATTCAAATATTTTATATTGTATTTATTTTTATAAAAATGTCTTTAAAACTGCCTTTACAGAACCCCTTAAAACCCGGGCGTACGATGTCGAAAGAAGGTGAAATTATTTATTATTTCGGGGCATCAACATCATTCTTCTGATATATGTTTAATATTAATATTATAATAAATAATAAATTATAAATGGGTTCGATATAATATATTGTTCACCGATTAGATACAATTTGATACCGGAAAATGGTATTATAGAATTTTTTGGTGCGGACATAAAAAAAACACATTATTGTAAAATCAATAAATTCGTCGATTCGCTCAGAATCTAAAAAAAAAAAAAATGATTTTTTTTTATTATAAAAATGTAGTTTTAGTACCGATTTTAAATTTACTTTGTTTTTCGCATGCCATAAACACATAAATTGTCTAAGAAAATTAATGTTTACTGTTAAAATAATCATTTGCAGATGTGATACTATTGTAAATTGTAATAATACAGTTAAAGTACTATAATTCACGATGACGTTCTTACCTATATAGCCACTACCCCAAGTTCGTGAAATATGAGCAATTCCCGAGGGATTTGTGGAATTTTGACAGGCCAGCTTTTTTATTTGTGATTTCCATTTTCGCGATGAAATTCATTCATTTCGTATTGACGTTTTAACTTTTGATCGTGAATTCATGAGCTCTTCCTTTAAAAAAAACTAACAAATAATCAATATTTAATTTAAATTTAACGTTTATATAAATATATATTTTCGTAAAAAACTTTCTATTCTACAGGGCCCCCTTTGATCCTTTGATCCGGGCCTGGTAAAAATGTATAATAACATTCATTTTCATTAGAAATCTTATATTTAAAATTTATGCACCCCCTTCTGTTAAAAAAATACTACTCCCCCCCCCTGTAAATAAATCCTGTACACGTCTTTGTATATCACTATGTCTTGGAATTAATTTTTTTCGAAAATATTAATTCATAATTTTCACGTCTATACTTTTATGGAAAATATATAAGCACACATATGTATGTTGGATTACATGTTAGGTTGATAGACAATTTTCAAATTTCCAAAATAATTTTAACTAACAGAGTCCTTTCAGCTAGGTACATGCATTTATTAAAGTTAATTATTTAAATATAATAGAACGTTGTAATCAATTTATTTACAAATAACTACAAAAATCGTATTATTTTTCATAAATTAAATGAAGACCTACGTGGGGTATTAAGCGGGTAAAAAGTTAGTACCTAACCTATGCTATTATGAAATGTTGACAATGGATTTTGACAAATAATTACTTATATTCTATTGATAAAAACGTTTTAGTTTTCTACTAAATAAAATTATAGAAATAAGTCATTGCTTACCTATAATATCGAGCGTACCATGCATAATGCATACTATAAATATTTAAAAAGAATAAAAAATGAAAAAATTTAATATCATCTTTATAGGTATATAAATATTATACTTTTTAATAAATGTTTTTAAACGATATTAATATTTATTCCCATATTAACTAATTTAAAAAATAAAAGGCACCTAACCTATTTAAATTGAATACTTGAGTACCTGCCTAGGTGTGTTTGTTGAAAAATACTCCAAATTAAAAAAACAATTTTGTTTTTTGGATTTCAATCCAATTAATCAAAAAACCTATTTAAAATAAAAATATATATTTAGTTTTTATTTTTCAAACGCCATAATGCTTTCAAAGTTTATGATTAATTATCTATTTATATAGGTAGTAGAAGTATGCCTACTTATAGTGTTAAAATATATTTAGGGGTAGCCACGTGCGTATATGTGACGGTATACTTGACGAAAGTTTTAACAGCAGTCTTCAACAGATATATTACATAAAAAATAAACTACAGAATAAGTAATAAAAGCGGTAAAATATAATATTAAAATTTAAATTGTGTATAAGTACTCTCAAGTGTAAATTGATAAATATTAAAGTTGATCATTCCTTAGTCAATAATAAATGACAAAAGTACCCAAAAACCACGGACTAATCATTTTATTTAATGCATTTTCAAATATGCTGATGAAATCTTTTACCGAAAAAAGAGATCGCATAAAAATTGAAATCATGACGTCAAATTTGCTTGTCGATAAATTTCTCACAGAAAAATAGTCCAGTATCCCTGGACCGGCATGGTGACAATAAAGCTGGAGGGACAATTACACCGAAGGTGACAATAAGACGGGGAAGGGGACAATTAGACCAGGTGTAAAATTTAGGGGACATTCAGACCACAAAAATGGATATTAAGGCCGATAGAGACAAATAGACTGGCCGGTCTAATTGTCCCCTATATTTTTGTCGTTTGGTCTAATTGTCCCAAAAGAGGTCTTGTTGTCTCTATCAATGTGAAAATTAAGCTGGAGGGGACAATTAGACCGGGTGTAAATATGTAGGTGATATTTAGACCACAAAAGCGAACAATTAGACTGATAGAAACATGTAGACCGGAGATGACGAGATTGGCGAGGTGACATTTAGACTGGTGTAAAAATTTAGACCACAATTTTAGTTTCTAAAGTTGGATTGTTAAAATATAAATATTTAAAATATAAAACAATATTGTTCAAAATTTTTAAAAATATTAAAAATGTATGTTTATACCGAGCTTTTTTAATCCGTATAATTCGACAAAAAGTTTGTCTTGAACCATTTCCTCATGTGACGTGTTTATTAGAACGGTATATTGTAATAATACAATTTAAATATTTTTTCTTATTACTAATAAGTAATAACATTCCGGGCCCGGTGACTATATTAAATTTCTTACTACGACAATTAATTAAACATCGTTTTAGACGTATACGACGTTAAATATTTCTTTATTCAGTACTGACATCAGGGCTTGGAACGAAAATTAAAAATAGTGTATTAAATAATTGAAAAAAAAAATTATTTAAAAAGTATTCGGAATACTGCCCAAATCAACGTACCTACTACCTATTTTACACTATCTTTATTTATAAAAGTATTATAAGAAATCTTTTGTATTTATAATGACTGCCATTAGTGACATTATATGAAAACGTATTATAATATGATACTTGTAAATTATATTGAGAAAATATACAAACTTCTTTTAGTTCTTTAATTTAAATTTTTTCAAAAATTTAATTAAAACTGTCTATATGATACTCCTTAAAAATTCAGTAAAATTTATCGTTGGATCACTCATAATTTTGATATTTTCGGAAATCCCTAATTAAACGCTAAATATTAACGGTCTAACAAGAATTGTTGCTTTTCGTCCTACCTACCGGTACATCACGGATCTGTAGAAATATCTAGATGGGTAGAAGTGCGTCAAATAAATTCAAACAAATATAAATCTATAGAATCCAAAGAAATAAATATATAAATGCCATTTTTTAGCGTGGGGGCCAGCCTCCCAATAGGTTTTTTGGACCTAGAGTGGTGGTATGGGGGAGAGGTAAAGGATCAAGTTCTGAAAACTATCAAACAAATTTAAACAAATTACAAACTCAAAATGTGCACTGTCAGAACCCCAACATTGAAAAATGAAAGGAAACACAAGCGCGTTCCATATTATATCTGACGTTCAGAATTACAATGTTTTGAATCTCCACGGGCGCATTGCAGTAGTTCTACCATTAAATTTTTTTTTTTTTTTTTGGAGGGGGGGGGTAAAATTGTGTCGATGACCTTTTTTTTTGGTTATTATATGCCATAAATCACTAACAGGACCATCCCGAAGAAAGGATTTATGATTTACACGGGGGGCGGGGGACGTGTGTGTCTCACATAAATAAACAAAAAAAAAAGTTATCAATACAAAAAATAATACATTTTTTTAGAAATTTGAGTAGGGCCATGGCTCCCTTGGCCCATTTCTAAACTTGCCACCGCCAGGGCGCGACGCGTATTATACGCGAACTAATCAAATTTTACAAAAATTACATTCATTTATTTAATTTATTTATTTAAATTTAGTTCAAGTTTGCTCAGTAATTCATTAAAACTAATTATAGACAATCGGAAACAGTTAAAACAAATTATTTTTCTTCGTATTTTTATAGCTCAGCAAACATATTATTGTTCAAAATGAACCTTATAAGACCTTTGGGCCATGGCCACCAAAGGATGAACTCAATGTCCTTTTATATGTTTTCTTTTTAATAAAAATATACTCAGTTAAGGGTAAAAGATGATTTTTTTTTTTTCCATATTTCAGTTCTACCTACTTACAAATTTTCAATGAAAAACTTGCATCAGCGTTTTTTATTTTAATCAATTTAGAAATCAACTTTAGAAATTCAAATAAAAAACAAATTATAGTTGACAACATTATCAGTGCCCCCTAAATAAACATTTTTTGATATATTGACCTTTTAAATATATAATTATTCAGAAAAATAAAAAAGCCGGTCAGTAGGTTGTGGAAGCACTTCGATCGTCGGGTGTCAGTATTGGTGGATGCACTTCGCTACTGGGCAGGGTACTTTTGGTGGATGTATTGAATTTGAAAGCAATGATAAATCATT